>JAFNIE010000042.1:0-86313 GCA_027742785.1 Vigna reflexopilosa | reverse complement strand
TTCTCCACTGCTCTCTCCGTCGGCTTCTAATAACGGTTGAAGTTACCATTATTAGTGATTCAATTTTGATATTAAATTAACCCTTTTTGACTTAGAAACTTTAATGATTCCTTGCTTCAAGTTTATTTTGTGATTGAAGAGAGTTGAGGTTAGACTTGATGATTTTATTACTAATTTCCCTTGATTTTGTAGCATATTGGAATTATTTAGAAGAGGAGTTAAAGTAGCAAGCAGTTGGAACTCAGAAGGACAGAAAAAGCACCAAAAGAGAAGGCTATAGAAGGCCGCAGGACGATTAGGGGCCCTTTTTTGAGGCCCCCAGCGCGATATGTCGTGGAGCCATGCCTGGGCGCCCTTTCAGGGGCGTTGAGCGCCAGACTTCATGTGCCGCACCACGCTTGGGGGCCCTTCAAGGGTCGCTGAGCGCCACTTCTCTCGCAAGCTCACCTAGGCACCCTAAGTAGCAGCGTGGAGCACCAACATCTTGGGCTTGGACTTTATTTTCTGATCTATTTAAGGACCTGTATATGTTGGGGTTTGGATCTTAGGATGGTAGAGACGCAAATCACACTTTTCGACTCTTTGGAGGCAGAATTGGATGCAAGAGCTCTCCTCTTTAGTTTCTAGGATTTTTCTATCACTTTCATTCCATTGTACACCTAGTTTCTTCATGACAATGGAGAACTAATCTTATTTGTTGTTAGGGAAGATGTAACCTTTAAACTCTCATGTATTTGAATTTGTTTTGAATTGCTATATGCTTCTTTCATTAATTGTTAGGGGTTTTTTCCTTTTCTTTATGCTTGTTATGTTTTAACCATTCATGGCATGATTTTATGATCTTCTTTGTTATTAGGAAATACCTAGAAACCACGATATGGAGAATTTCTCCCAAAAGCAATATTGCCCAGGGATGGGGATAGGAGGTTCGGTTGTCTTAAACTTCTGTTCGTAATGCAGAATTAATTATTAGGGATTCAAGGGATTGTGGTCTAATAATTAAGGTTGGACTTTCTTCGCCGAGGGATCGGGTTTTAAGTAATTTAGAGAGTGACACTAACAATTGAATGAAGAAGATAAATTCATATATGCATGAGAGTAAGGACGGTGAAATATAAATCCCAACAACATACTCATCTCATATTATCAATATCATTCACTCACCTTTGTGTTTTGCCGCAATTGATGAAATTGGATTCATATTTACTTTTTCTGTATTTTGCATTTTAAACGAATGAAGTTATTCTTAAGTCGTAATTTGTTGAGGTATTACATGTCTATTTAGTGTCATGAGTCTTCTGGGATACGATACTTGGCTTACAATTTTATATTACTTGATACGATTCGGTACATTTATCGAGGTCTGAACAACCTCCAAGGACTCCACCACAGTGGCTCCATTTGTGTCGCGCTCACGGTTGTGCATCTCATTGCCTCCAACGATACCGCTGCTCCCTCTGCCACTACCTTCAACGACCACGGGGCCTCCATTTTTGTCACACCGAGGGTTGTGCATCTCACTCCCTCCAACAACGTTTCTGCATCACTACTCTCTCTGCTGCTGCTCCCTCCACCGTTGCCCCAACGTCTCCACCGATGCCACATAAAGGAACTCCGTTGTTGCCTTGGAGTCTCCAACCAAACGAACTGCTCTCCACGCTACCTCCATATCTTTCGCGCATTGCTCTCCACTTCGCTACTAGTTAGTTCATTTCACAAGTTTTTTTTTTGTGTTTGATAATATGTGTTTGATAATTATTTTGATATTGATATATTGGTGATTGAATTATCAATTTTATTGTTATTTGGTGATTAAGATGAATATTAATTTGATAATTATTGTTGTGAGATTGATATATTGGTGATATGATTATGAATTTTATTATTATTTGGTGATTAATATGAATATGTGTTTGATAATTATTGTTGTGAGATTGATATATTAGTTATAGGACTAGCAGTTTTATTGCCATTTGATGATTAGAATGATGTTCCATATGTAATTATTTGTTTGCTTGAATATATATTATTGTTTGTGAATTAGCCTTAGTTTCCCCTTTGAGATTCAATACAAATTTTTTGAACAAAGGTACTTTTTACAAATGAATAGGGAGGACATGGTAATAATAATTTACAAGTAATTAATCTTGAATTATCCGGTTGGACAGTTTAAGAAGAGTAATAACTTTTTCATAGTTTATTAATACATATAAATTTTAATATACATGTCTTAAATTTCATGAAAATTTGCAGTTGTGTTTTGTATTGATCTTCGGGTGCTTATTTGATTGTGATTTATAATCGCTTTCATTTCGTGTAACTTGAAGAGCAATGCGAAATGTTGAAAACTTTTTGTGAAATTTTAGATATATTGTTTAAAATATATATGTTTAATAAACTAAAAAAAGTGAATCTTCTTGAATGGGATAAGGTCAGACCTTGAATACAAAAATGATCAAAGTGATCATTCAAGATTATTGAAATTGTGTAAACAATTTCAGTAAATATGCGTACGGATCAACATTGGATTAATTCATACAGTTCGCGCAACGTAATGCGAGTACAAGTGATGATGAAGTCAAGTTTAGATGTCCCTATGTCAACTGTTAGAATGGGAGGAAAATGAACGCAACCAATATTTGGGAACATCTTATCTATGATGGTTTCGTACAACATTATATAACATGGATATGGCACGACGAATTAATAGACTTTGCAACTGTCTCTCCAACTTAAAATGTATTCGATTCCACCATAGAAGATCAACCAGAAGAAGACAACTTAGACGACATGATTCGCGATGTTGGCGTAGAAGCTTTCCCAAGCGCATGTATATGAAACGATGTCCACTAATGCAGAGACTCCTTTATATGTGGGTTCAACTAAATTCACACGGTTGTCAACGGTGTTAAAACTCATGAATTTAAAGGCGACCAATGGATGGACTGATAAGAGTTTTACAGAATTGTTGTCGCTATTGAATGAAATGCTGCCACATGGAAATACATTACCTACTCGTAATTGTGATGCAAAAAAAATGCTTTGTCCGATGGGTGTAGTATGTAAATGGATACATGCATGTCTGAATGATTGCATATTATATAGGAATGAGTATGAAGTTTTGACAAACTGTCCAAAATGTGGGTTAACATGATACAAGTCTAAAAACAACAGTGAAGATAGTGGTTACACAGAAAAAAGTGGTTCTTCTTTGAAAGTAGTTTGATACCTTCTACTCATGGCCAAACTTAAGCGTTTGTTCGCGAATTCGAAAGACGCTAAAAACCTAAGATTGCATGCAGATGAGAGAACCATTGATGGACTGCTTCGGCATCCATCTGATTCAAAGGAATGGAAAAATATTGAACAAGAATTCCCCCAATTTGGTCAAGAATGTAGAAATCTTAGGTTTGGTTTAGCTATTGATGGAATGAACCCATTTGGTAATTTAAGTTTTAATCACAGCTGTTAGCCCGTTATACTGATAATTTACAATTTATCTCCTAGGTTGTGCATGAAAAGAAAGTACATGATGGTGTGAATGTTGACATAGATGTTTATCTTAGGCTCCTAGTTGAAGACTTGAAGTTGTTGTGGGTTGGTGGGAGTGAAATATTTGATGCCTTTGCTTCTGAAACTTTCATGATGAATGTCATGTTATTTTGCACCATTAATGACTTCCCAGCTTACGGTAATTTGTCGGGGTACAGTGTGAAGGGTCATAAAGCATGTCCTATATGTGTAGAAAACACTACAGCTCAGCAATTAAAACAGGGAAGGAAGACAATGTATATGTGTCATCGAAGATTTTTACAACCTAATCATCCATATCGAAGGTTAAAAAGACATTCAATGGACAACAAGAGAAAGATGATGCACCAATTCCACTTACTAGCCTTGAAGTCCGTTAAAAGTTAATAAAGTGCATCATGTATTTGGGAAAACATCCAAGAAGTCATCTGTAACGACCCCTTGGAAGAAGAAATCAATATTGTTTGATCTTCCATATTGGTGAAAGTTATATGTTAGACATTGCATAAATGTAATGCATGTAGAGAAGAATGTGTGTGATAGATTGATTGGTACACTACTCAACATTCAAGCAAAAACAAAAGATGGAGTGAATGCTCGTTTGAATTTGGTTGACATGAAGATCCGAGAAGAGTTGGTAGCAAAAGAGATTGATAAACATATTGATTTGTCCCCTGTATGTTACGCAATGTCCAGACAATAGAAGATAAGTTTTTGCCTTTGTTTAAAGAGTATCAAGGCACCACAAGGATACTCTTCAAATACCAAGATCTTAGTGTCAATGCAAGACTTAACGCTTGTTGGACTAAAGTCTCACGATTGTCACGTCTTAATGGAACAATTGTTACCAGTGGCAATTCGTGGAATTTTGCCCAAAAAATTTAGGCGGACCATAACTCGATTGTGCTCATTTTTCTCGTTAATTTGTAGTAAAGTCATCGATCCTACAAAGTTAGATGAACTTCAAGGCGACATTATTATCATCTTGTGTCAGCTAGAAATTTTTTCCCTCCATCCTTTTTTGACATCATGGTGTATTTAATTGTTCATTTGGTCAGAGAAATCAAGTTGTATGGACCACTATACTTAAGATGGGTGTATCATATTGAGCGTTATATGAAGATTTTGAAAGGGTACGTCAAAAATCAATATCGTCTAGAAGGTTCAATGACTGAAAGGTATATTGCTGAAGAAAGTATCGAGTTTTGCTGTGATTATATGACTAAAGCAAATCCGATAGGAATTCCTCGGACATCATGGTTGAATCGATGTTCTAGAAGTAAAAGCATATGAGGTGTGAATGTGATGACGAAAAGTTGTGAAGAGTTGATGCAAGCACATTTGTACATATTAAACAACACATATGAGGTGATCCCATTTTTCCAAGCATACAAAGTCGTTGTAAAGGACAAGTATCCAAGACAATAAGAGAAATGACAGTTGATGGAGCGTAACAGAACATTCTTGTCCTGGTTCAAATCTGAAGTTTTGAAAGAATCAGGGTCTTTTGAGACTTTGTTGTGGCTAGAAAATGGTTTAAATTTTGATGTTGTAAGTTGTAAAGGCTATGAAATTAATAATTTCACATTCTATACAAAGACTTTGGATGATAAAAGCACGATACAAAATAGTGGCGTCAGTCTAGAAGCTGAGTCCCTACAATTTTCCACATCCAAAGATCAAAATCCTGTAGTTGGATCAATGAGATATTATGGTAAAATAGAAGAGATATGGGAGGTTGATTACAGTAAGTTTTTTGTTGCACTCTTCAAATGTAAGTGGATTGACAATAAGAGAGGTGTCAAAATAGATGAACTTGGTATAACACTAGTTGATTTTCGAAAGGTTGGTTATGGAGGCGAACCCTTTATCATGGCATATCAAGCAAGTCAGGTTTTTTATGTCAAAGATCCTACGTCTGACCATTGGTATGTCACTCTTAACGGAAAAAGACAAATTGAAGATAAAGAAGACAAATATAAGTAATCTTCATATTGTTGACAACCATCCATTTAAAACAACAATAAATTTGGATGATGACCCTCTAGTTGATGTTGTACATGCAATTCGGGAAGATCACAATGAGGGAATATACATATGACCAATCCATATGATTATGTATGAATTTCATATTTGTGTAAAAATGTATGGCTTTTGTTAGACAATATATGTTATTTTATAAGTCTTTTATTAATCTTTCATCTTATTTATTGTGACAAATATATGGCTGAGGAACCACATTCATTAGGGTATGAAGTCGTTCCATCTAGACCCACCAAAGGAGCGACGAGATTAAGACAACTTATACTTAGAAGAAATGCAGGTGAGAGGACACCTGTCATTTGACGTGGTCACCAGAGTAGCATTTGGACCAAATGTAGATGTTTTTAGGTCTTACCTTGGAGTACTAACACATGATCGTATCTCTATCCTTACTCCATCATTTGACCATGTATCTAAGGCTGATCTGATATGCAATTTTTATACTAAATCAATCCTTGTTGACTTAGAAACTTGCTAGTTCTATTCCTTTCCAATTATTTTGATGAATAAAAGAGTTGAGCTTATACTTGAGGATTTTATCACTAAATTCCCTTGGTTTTGTAGAAAATTGGGATGAATTGGAAAAGGAATTAAAATCTCAAGAAGTTGGAACACAAAAAGGATAGAAAGAGCACCAAAAGAGAAGGTTGTTGAAGGTCGTAGGACGCTTAGGCACCCTTTTCTGGGCCCTCAGCGTTGGATGTTTCACAACCACGCTTGGGCTCCCTTTTCTAGGGCCCTCAGCGCTGGAATTCTCGCACCCATGCCTGGGTGCGCTTTCAGGGACGCTGAATGCCAACCTTCGAGCACCGATTCACGCCTAGGCGCCCTCAACGCACAGAAAACAAAAACTAACAAGGAAACAAACAAAATTACACAGTCCTCAAGGAATCTGGACAGAGAAAAGTAGTAGATAATATCCAACACAGAATCAAGGAAAGCGGATACTCATGAAATCATCCAAGCATTTCAAACACGGTAAAATAATCAATCAGCTCAAGAGGTGAATCAAAAGTAACAAAACCTCACAGATGCACTATCAGTGTTTCTCTCAAGTGTATAAGGTAAAGAATTTCAACACAATGCCCTCAAGAAAGCAAACAACAACAAACTTGGCAAGCCTCTAATATCAACACTCAAAACATATGCATGTTCAAATCAAAAGGTCTTTTCATGGTTGTAATGGGGCCAAGGATAAGGGAGGATAAAATATGGATGACAAGTTACAAACCAAAAGAAATAGAGGAGCAATGGGGAACAAGTGTAAACACAGTAAAATCACACCCAGACCTCTAATTCAATCCTCTTCTTGACTCCATTATTCACATTTTTTTCATTCATTTTTTTTCTATTTTTATTTTTATTTTTTTCTCTTTTCTTTTCTCTCTTTTCAAAACAAAACTGTAAAAGACAAGATACACATATATTTACAAAAACAAAACAAGAAGAGGAACCAACTAGCCAACTCATAAGAATCCCTAAGGAGGCCACACTTGTTCCCAAAACACTTCCAAAGCTCCAAAATTCCCTAAGGTTAAGGTAATCATGGTTTTTCACTTAAGGCTAGTGTATGAGCTTCAAAACAAAGAAATGAGGAAAGTATAGGCTCAAAAAGGGTTTTCAAAGAATCAGAACAAGGTAAGCTTATTTGGCTAGAGAGGCTCAAGAATAAAAATGCCTTTATCACGTCTAAACATGCATATCAATCAAGAGTTAACAACAAGAGTCAAGCCAAGGCATATGCGCAAGCAATCAAGAGACATATCACACACAAAAAAGAAATAAAGTGGCTCAAATCTCGCATAGGGTATTTTCTGTCACAATCAATCAACCTCTCAAATATCATAATCATCTTTCCACGCAAAGAAAACCAAAGATTTCAAGCCATAAGTATCAGTCAAATGAAGTGAAAGATGAGTCTACAACTTTAACCAAAATCCAGAAATCAAGAGAACATGTAAAACTGTACATAAGTTACGATAAAAACAACTTAAAACAGAAAAAATTTAATACAGAAAACAAAAACTAACAAAGAAAAAAATCAGAATCTCCCCCAATAGACCACACTTAAACTACACAGTGTCCTCAATGTGTTCTAAGCATAAGATCAGCAATCAAAACAGTAAACAGATCATGGACAAGTGCAATAAAAGTAGGAAAACGGGGAAGAAGGAAAAAGAAAACTCCCCTGGGTTATGGTGGAAGCTGCCAATTTTGGACTATATCAGGGAGATGTCTTCCACTACATGATCCAGCACGGAAGTTTTGAGGACGAACTGCTTCATCCTCTAAATTTGATCTAGCAGGGAAATGTCTTCCATAGCTGGATCTAAAAAGTGATTGTTGATGAGCAGGTTCAGCTGGTACCTATTGATCTTCGAACTGTTATGTATACTGGCACCTTTGTCTTCCAGCGTGGGTGCATGTTGGTCAAATTCATGTGTACCTCCTACAACATGGTTAGTGCAATGTGTCTCTACAGAAATTACATGCAGGGGTATAACACCCAATCCCAATTCATCATATTGAGCCTCAAATACATCCTCAGAACATGAATCAATTTCAAATTCAGAAACAATATCAAACACAAACTCAGATTCATGTTCAATGCATGGAGAATAAACATTCGGATGTGATAGCAAAAAGTGATTCTCATCATGCAAAGAGGGGAAATTAAAAACATGCTCATCAACAATATAATCATCAACATACCCCTCAACAGTATAATCATCAATAGCATAATCATCAACAGAATAATCAATTTGAGGTATGTTTACCTCCACTTCCCTAAAGATTGGAAAAGTAGTGGAAGATGAAAATGGTCTACCTGACTCAAAATTATTGCTTATACCTGCCTGGTCCTCAAAATCTTCATCAGTCTCCTTATGTGCAAGAGTGGGGCCATAGGAGGGTGGGAAAGTAGGTGGCACAGTCGTAAGCTCATGACTCTACTCCCCCTCTACTGTGTGGATGACACTATCATCATCAGGAATCTGAACAGTCTGAAATGATGATTCCTCTAAATCATGAGACTGTTCCTGATTGAGCTGAATAGCCATCTGCCCTATCTGATCATTCAAACTCTGAATGACAGCTTGTGTTTCGTGATGAAACTTCATGGTTTCTTGCTGAAACTGAATATTTTGCACTGTCATCTGCTTCAGTAGCTTCTCCAATTTAGGCTCAGAAGTAGAAGTTGAGGAGCTATTTGGGCAGGATCACCATACTACTGACTCTCGTATTGCTGGACTGGCGGAGGCATAAAAGTATCTGGAATGGTGGTTCTTGATACTGATGCTGTGGAGCATTATACCATCCCAAGGTAGGGTCATTCCATCCAGGACCGTTGATGTATCCATCTTGCACATGGGAGAATTTGCTCAGAAATTTATGCTCAAGATCTTCCCATCTGGTAACGGATCCTGGAGGAAGAAAGTCTTTCCAATCTTTTGTTGCTCCTTCTAATGAGTGCGGGAATGCCCTTAAGAAAACTAGATTATCCGGGACATTTGGAAGTTTCATTAAAGGGCAAATTCGATAAAACCTATCCAAATGTTCATGTGGGCATTCATCTACAAGACCGTGAAACTGGGGCAGCAAATTTATCAGTCCAGTGGTGAGAACTAAATGATCACCATCCTCATTAGGTGGAACCGGCTCCCAAAGGGAGCTCTCAGAAGTTTGAGGATGAGCTATATTGTTCTCATTATAAAAATCAGCAGAATAAACATGAGTACTGTACTCAGAGTTAGATGTAGAAGGAGAATCATTGTCATAGGCACAGACAGAATATGCAGTATTCACATAATCAGAATAGGTAGACATGGAAAAATAAAAATACTAAAAATTACAAAACGACTAAAACACAACACATTTTTTTTATTTAACAGACAAAAACACATACGGCACGTATACAAAAACAGAACATCACATCTCAACACAAGACAAAACACAACTAACACAACCAAAACCTAAGACTGAACCTTTGGTCCCCAACAGTGGCGCCAAATTTTGATGCGGGCTGTCGCGGCCCATCAAATTTGATGTGCATTAATAATGCAGTATAGTGCTAGGAAGTGACTCCTAGGTCGTCTCTCAAGGACCAAATTGTGGTTCGAGTCTCAGATCAAACACAAAGTGGGGGGTTGGTGAAGAGTTTTGTGAATGCAAAAAACGAAATTAAAAATGAGAATTAAACACAACTGAATACAATTGGAAACATTAAAGTAAATGAAAACATTAAACTGAACAGTAGAAGCATCAGTAAAAGAAAACCGAAATTGAAACAACACCTTAAAACAAGATAACAAGTGAAATGCAACATATTAATATAAAAACACTTAACTAAAAATACGTCAATCCTTTTTAAATGCCACCGTGTGTGATTTTCCTATTTCTCCAATTAAAACCCAAAGAAACCTCTAAAACGAAATTAGCAATAAGTAAATAAAAACCTAACATGTCCTAAAATTTAAAACGTCACTTTTTCTGAAAGAAAGGAAAATGAATTCCCCCTAATAAAATCACTATGCAGCTCCAAAAATAAACCGAATCGAACAACTTGAAGGCAAATGTGTTTGAATAAAATAAAAATGCAACAACAATTAAACTAAGCATTAATTCATCAAGGAAATGGCACTAAATAAATGTTAACAGTGAAAGAAAGAAAAATGAAAGCTTTCGTGCTGCCCTCTGAACGAGACAACACCTAGTCCCACCTAATCTACTTCTCATTTCATCTCCATGACTCTTCCAGCCAACACCGTTCAATGTGTTAGCACACTTCCTTCTACTTTCGCGCTTCTTTCTTTCTACCTCACGGGTTCCAGCTCCTATTCTCTCCTCCTACATTCTTCTAAGCAAAACATAAAAGCTCCCTCGACCACATTCCAAAGCAAAGTCTAACAGATGTGGCAGCTGGAGCTCAACTTCCTATCTTAACCATCATCCACTCCTGTGCAAACGTTCAAAAGCCGAGATTAATGTAAGTGGCGACTGCTCACAACATGCTGGACAATAGCTCAATGCAAAGAAAAAGAAAAAAGAATCCCTAGCCGTAACCCTCCATTCTCAATCTCCGTTCTTCCTTTTTGTCTTTCTCTACCTTACATCACTCCCAAAACCTCCTTCCCCTGCTCGTCCGTGTAAACCATATTAAAAGAAAGAAAAGCCCTCAAGGACGTAGCGGCTGTGTGTTCTCCTCGTGTGTCTCTCCAAGCTGCTGGACGCGAGAAGATGTAGCATCTTCATTTCCCTTCTGCACCCCTGCTGCTACCATTCACCTCCGGATACGAAGTTGCTCCTCTTTGCTAAACGCATCATAACTTCTTTTTGCTCTCCGTGACTTTGCTTTTGCTGGGCGTTAATGTGCTAGGTGCACCTCTTCAATTTGCTGCCTGGAAGCGTGACCAATCTGCTCCTACTGGACCCAGCTTGTGTGGATGCGTGAATTGTTTTCCCATGTACCACGTCTTCACTTCTTTGCTGGATCACGCACCTCCTTACGTTGCTGGATGCTTCTCGTGCACATGGACGTTCAATACCTTCACTTCTAATCATCATTGGGCTCTCTTCTCCCATGCAAGACCGTGAGCTGCTTGGACGTTGGATTTCTGGACGTTGTTCTGCTTCTTCTTTTTGCCACTTCTGCTCTCTGTGTCAACACTTCTTGCTGGCTCGTGCTTGGAAGTGTGGCCCGTGTTGTTGGAAAATGCTGGATGCCATCCCCGGTACTAACGTGGCTGCCCCTTGCTGGAAAAATGAAGATGTGGGCCGTGTTGGATGCGTTCTCTTTTTGCACCCATGTGATGCTGCTGCTGTGGACCGTGAACATGGATGTGTGCTGCACCGAGAGGAAGCTCCTGGACGCGTGGTTCCAAGTGTGGGCCGTGACCCCTCTTCCTTCTAATAAATTAAGCACACAACTCCCCAATTATTTCTTGTTGCACCACCTTTTCTCTGAAGCACATCCAAGCCGAAAAGTAAAATGAGCCTCCGCGTGTGCATCCCATTTGAATAAAGTGTTGGACGGATGCTGCCCTTCTTGAAGCACCCCTCGACGTCTCTACTTGCAGCCAATAAAGAAACCAAAAACCTTTTCGTCCTAAATATTATTTCCAAAATTTACCTGTAATTAATAAATCAAATAATTATCCCCAGATAATTCAAATTAATTAAAATAAGAATTTCTGGTCAAATTAAGCACAATTAGTGAAAGTGGGAAAATACTGGACATTCTAGCTCAATTCTCTGAATAAATCTAGCACAATAAGCTAAGTGAAATGAAGAGAATATTGACTCATCACCCTGACCTGAAATTGAAGCAAAGAGCAAGTAGGAAATTTCCTGAAGACAAGAACATAAAGCAGAAAAGCGTGTACATCGCTTGGGAGAACAGTGACTCAGACTCTTCAAGTGATGAAGATTGTGATCGCGAAGAAGAATCAAATATATGCTTCATGGTTGGCTCGGGACTAAATGACTGTGATAGTGATGGAGAGTTCAAGAATGAGCCAATTGAGGTCAAATACGACATACTGCTTGACGCATTTCAAGAGATCCATGCTAAAGCCATGCGATTGCAATATAAGGTCAATCGATTAAACTCTGAAAGAAAAGACTATGAGTGTAGGATTAATAATTTGATTGATGATAATGAAAAACTTCAAAAGGAATTAGATGCTACTTTAGAATATGCTAAAACTGTGATTACTGAGACTATAACAGTAGAAAAGAACTGTGAAAAATGCCCTGCACATTTAGAGCAAATTGATTACTTAACTAGCAAGCTAGCTAAGTTTACACAGGGTAGAGATAATCTGAATGTTGTTTTAAGGTCCTCGGGTAGAGCAGTATATAGACAAGGTATTGTTACAAAGCTCAATCTAATAGGACAAATTCAAAGAAATTTGTTGATTTAAGCAAACCTGTCACACATGCATGTTACTATTGTAATAACCTTAGACATAATGTTAGAAACTGCTTATATAGAAAGGTTGAAGTTCCTAAAGGTTTATATAGATGGATTCCTAAGGAACATCTGTCTTCAACTGACAAGCAAGGAACCAAATTCAAATGGGTACCAGCATCGAAACATTTTAATTGTTTTGCAGGATAGCAGAGGCTACTATAGCAGTGCACAAATCAAGGATGAACTAACTGGATGATATCAAAGTTCTTGAGTATCTACAAGTGGTAACAATTATTATCTCACTGCATCATGCATGATATTTTTTGAATGAATACTTATTGAATGTATAATTGATGTTTGTTTGATTGAGATTGTTTTCTGTGAAAATCATTTTTTACGACTTTTAATCGATTGGATTAAGTACATAGTCGATTACATGTTACTGTATGTGTGTTTTTGTTTTGTGAAAACCTTCTGTCATACAGAAGTTAACTTTACAATTAATGAAATCGACTAGATATCTCTGTCATAGGCTTTCTTTGTTTGAAAATTTGAATGGGCCTAGTTGAGCATATCCTAGTTCGCGCCTTTATATATGTATGCTTGTCTTGAGTCTGTTTCACACAAGCTACACAAAACCCTTGTTTCTGTTAAAGAGTCTCTACATTCTATACAAAGTTTTGCAAGATGGCTGCTTCATCTTCACGACTAGGGAAGCGCTATGCATCTTCTAGAAGAAAAGCTGACCCTTTTGGGTGGTTCAGTGATGATGATCAACGCACTGATTTCATATGCCAATCGGGGTACCAAGAAGTGATCAGACACAAGTGTTTAAGTATTTCGTTTTTCCGCAGTGAAGGCTTCTTATTTCAAGAATGATTGGAGAAAGTTGCCTTGACAAAATTTGTTGAACTTCAAGGGGACTGTTATCCAAACCTTGTGAAGGTATTCTACTCTAATTTGAAAACGAAGGAAAATTGTCTCACGTCCAGAGTAAAGGGTGTGAAGATGAGTATTGATTATTCCATCTGGAAGTATGTAGCGGGATTTCAACAAGAAGGAATGAATGCACATAAGGGGATACTAGGATTCTACAAAACTGATATCTACAATAACTTCTTGAAAAATCCTGACATGGTAGGGAAATATGAATCCTTTGATACTAAGAATTTACGCAACGATGAATGCTTATGCGCATGCATGATCACCTGGATTCTACTTCCAAGGGGTGAGGATCGATCCATACTGAATGGTGAACATGTGTACCTGCTTTATGCATTGCAAACTAGTACTGAAACATATTGGTCTTTGATGATAAGTGATTATATGTTAAAGTTTGCAAAACAAAAGGAGTATCATATACCATATGGAGTGTTCATAAGTAAAATTTTGAGAATACAGAATGTGGATATCACACATGAAAGAACAATTTGCTGCAATAAGAAAAATGTTTTAGAAGAGTTGTTCTGAGGAAGGGTGGATATTCAAGGATGAGTACATTCCTGGTACTGATGAAATGAATCCTGTAAATATTAATTCATCAAGATATGAATTTTGGCCTCAAACAAGATTTGAAGAATTTGTGGATAAAAGATTCAAAAGACTTGACAAGAAAATGATGATGCTTCAAAGATCATTCACTGAGCTGCATCGGAAGATGGACTATGCACTGAGAATAAATGCTTTTGGAGATACTTCTATTGATGATTCTGAAAGTGGAAAGAATAGTGCTGAAGAAAAGATTGTAGAGTCATCTGAAATAAAATAGGGGTCTTGTGTTTACAGTATAGTGTCGTACATTTTGATTGTCTTGTGTTTAGGTTGTGTGTTTCTAGATACTTTCTTAATGTTTTTCGTGTTAGTTTGAAGTTGGCTTCTTATGCCATATTGTGTTTTGGTTATCTGATTGTAATTACAGATCAATATTAATGAAATCAAATATTTTGTTTATCATAAATCAGTACTATAAACGTGACTTAATCTGATTAAAGTCAATTATGTTATGTATGAAGTTGATTGCTTTATCATTGCATTCATACATTTACACACACACATTATACCTGTAATAATTCTTGCATTACAATAATTCTAAAATGCTTGATCTAGAAAAGATCTTGAAAGGTTTTGTAGGAACATTGCTTCTAGATGAACAATTGGAGATTAACTCAAATGGAAAGCAATGAAGTTGATTGCAACTGGGGATCAATCGATTACTATTTAACAGGGGTTATAAATTTCATGATTTGGAATTCTGCTATTTTGTTTATTGATCACTTATTATTAATTGTTTCTTATTCAATATATCTTTGTTCTTTGATTGATTGAAATGCTTAAGAGGTTATATTGAGATTGTTGATTGATATTGTATCTATGCTTCATTGATGTGTTTGCACAATTTCTGATATGATACAATATTGTCACATGCTTATACATGATCTGAAATGTTCTGTGAAAACTGCATTGTGCATTTGGGTTTTGATTATAAAGCATGCATACACTAGTGCAGTTAGGAGAAACGACAGCGGTTATTTTTGCTCATAGGCAACGGTTCTTGAACCGAGACATATCCAGGCGCGGTAAAAAGTGGTAGATTTTTTTCCTTGGTTCAGAACCGAGGCATAAAATAGTAGAATTTTGCTCGGTTCAAATTTAGCCGAAGCAGTAGAATTTTTTTATTTTTTTAATTTTTTTTTGGCAAGACTTTATGCCTCGGTCCCTTTAAACCGAAGCAGTGCGTCTTTACGCAGTTTAAAACGTTTCCATAGTCCCGCAAGATGCTTCGTCTTAACTTGAACACCACATCCAGAAAACCTTCCATAAATCTTTTCACACTCCGGGTATGGCTTCACATAAAGATTATAGAACCACTTTTAATATTGTTTCCCATACTTTATATTGTTTTCCTTATTCGTTTTTATTTTTGGATGGATTAGAAGTTGTCTAACCGGCTCTGCCAGATTCAACTTCTTGTTTCCCCATACTTTATATTGTTTTCCTTATTCGTTTTTATTTTTGGATGGATTAGAAGTTGTCTAACCGGCTCTGCCAGATTCAACTTCTTGTTTCCCCATACTTTATATTGTTTTCCTTATTCGTTTTTATTTTTGGAAGGATTAGAAGTTGTCTAACCGGCTCTGCCAGATTCAACTTCTTATTTCCCCAAACCTGTTATTATTCTTATTATTTAATTACATTGTATTCCTGGAAGGCTGAGAAGTTGTCTAACCGGCTCTGCCAGATTCAACTTCTTGTTTCCCCAGAACTTTTATTGTTCTATTTAATTTTTATTGCATCTTCCTGAAAGGATGAGAAGTTGTCTAACTGGCTCTGCCAGAGTCAACTTCTTGTTTCCCCAAAATTTTTTATTAAAGTTTATTTTAATGATTGTCAAATATTTGATTCTTCTCCGGTGACCATTTATAGTAACATTTTATTATTGTTAATTTGTTTGTAATATATTTATCTTGTATGATTTCTGTGTTGAATGTATTTTATGATGTTGATATGAAATTATGAATCTGAACATGATATGAGTTTTATGAGGATATTTTGTAATAGTATGATATGAGTTGAGGAATATGAGCATGATATGAGTCTCATGGAGAGATTCTATATTGGTATGGTATTAGTGTATATGTTGATGTTGAGGGTCCTGTTGTTGGTGGTTATCCTAAAACTCTAATAATTGTCCAGTCTCAATTAGAGAAGGATGTGTTATATGGTGAGAGTAGTAGGAGGTCCTAGTCTATGTTCATAGACGTTAATGGACTAACCTTGTGGGTGATGTGATATATTATATTTGGGCACAACTATGTTGTTGATGTCACCACAAGTGCATGACCACCCGAGACTTCCATCAACATTATATCCGGATAATAGAGTCTAGTATGATAATTGCATCTTGCATGAATTTATGGTGAATGTATTACGTATAATAATAGTGTAATGCTTTTCTTTGAATGTTGCATGGTAGCTCACCCTTACTTGTTTGTTTGTGCCGGAAAATCTTATTTTTTGCGATGATCGTATAACGTTTACGTTATACGGGAGTAGATGCCGGAACGACGTCCGACACAATTCAAGTGAAGGAGGAAGCAGCAGAAAAATGAAGAGTAGTTTAAAGAAATAAATAAATAAATTTAGGAGTGTTGTAATGATGTAAAAAAAAATAATGTATTTCCAGTACGAACTATACTACTCCTAAATGGATGATTGTAATATTGTACGAGGTTTTTATTTTTAATGAAATAATTTGTGAGATGTTAAAAAAAAATGTTAATTTTTGGGGTGTTACACATACAACCTTAAATATGTTTGCACATCAGTATGTTAAGTATTTTGGCCAAAGGTAAACCTTTATGGTTACATTATCATTGTTCTAGTTCCGAACTGGTAAAGAAGGTTATAATTTGAATGTAATAGGTTGGCTATCAAAGAAGGAACATAACTCTCTCGATTACAACTCTTGTGCAATTATACTACAAGGAAGAGTAACTCATGACCTCAAAGCTCATGCAACAGACAGTCCAAACAAAAATTCCTTTGCATATATCAAATTATTAAAAATCAAAACCAGATTCAAATATTGCAATACTAAAACGTTCAACAGGTCCTTGTTTTAGTTTTCATTGGATTAAGCTACTGATTTGATGAGCTATTATGTTCTTCATGGATTTAAAATGACTGAGGGTAACAATTACGAAATTATTACTCCTATCCATGCTTATTTAAGGCAGAAAACGCACACAATGAAATATAAAATGTTCCTCTTCAACTTCAATTTATTAACAGTGGTTCCATCATATAAGCATAATCAAAAATACATTCCTAGCAGTAGTAAACTATTTTACACATCTAGGAGCCTCCCTTGACGAAGACAAGAACCCTCCTCACAACAACGTCCACACACCGTGATGTTAACAGACCACCCTCCTGACTACAAATGCACTGCAACTAGAGAAAAGAATCAAACCTTAGCTGGAAAAAAAATTCTGCACTAGAAAAAGTCCCTAGTTTGGTGGTTTGATACTAAAAAACATATGCAAGTGATTTAAACACAAAACTGAATGTTCAAGTAACTTTATTTGATGATTTTAATTGTCTTTAAACTCTAAAATGAGTTAGAAACAGCCTGGAACTCAAAATCACTACTACACTTCTATTTTAACTCAAAAAGTAATGGTTTTCACTGTGTTAAATGTCCTTGCAATGTCCAGTTCGAGTTTGACCATGCTTACTTGTTGTTTTCAAGCTTAGTTTAGTGTATTTGCACTTTCTACAGTCATTTGCATGGATCGCTAGCTGTTTGAATCATTATAACATAGAATGAGGTGTGTAGTTGTTTAATTTCCTACATTATTAGCTGTTATAAGGTCAAATTTTCGAATCTACTATTTCTATGCCAAAAAATAGCTCAAAAGACTTTGTTTTGATGATTTAAAGCTGTTCTAAAATTCTAATTTGACTTATAACCACTGTTCTATAATTTCACAACTCAAAACCTCAATTTACAGTTCATTTTTTCTAGTGCAAAGTTGAATCCAACTTTGATTTTTGAATTTTTGCATTTGTAATTGGTTTGAGTTGTAACAAAAGCTAGGTTGTGATTTGAACTGAAACATGTGAAAAAGAAACATTATACAGGTGCTAAAAGGCATTTACTTTAATGGTTTGATCATGAGCACACTCTTTTTGGCAAAAATTTATTGATTCTAATGCTTGAGACAAGTGTATTTGATACATGCATACATGTTTCAAGTGCTAACAATCACAAATTATCATTAAATCTCAATTAGAGTTGTTGAGTTTATCATTTTGCTAGTTTTATCATTGTTTCTGTTTTTTGTAGAGCTTTGCATTGTGCTTTAGTCTTTGAGTGGTTTTAGGTCACTTTATATCTCCTAGTTGATAGTTTGCAGCTAGGTCTAGTTGATTAGGACCTTCTTATGCATTTAATTGAACCACCCAGCCTTTACTCTGCTGTTTCTCCATTCTGCAACAATTATTAGTGAAATTTTCGGCATTTAAGGGAACTGCCACTATCAATTGTTGATTCTATGTGTGATAAGCATCTTTTTAATTTTTACTTCAGAATTGGTTGGCTTCTTTTACTACCTTTGAGTACTAACACATGTGTATTCCTTTAGATTTTGAAACTCTATCATCAAAGTTGGTTAGATTAGAAGTCCTTGACATAAGTTGGAACTATTTGACTAATGACATTTTGCCATCTCTAAGAGGGATTCACATCTCTAGAAGAACTCTATTTGTCTGACAATGAATTTGACTCAGATAATCATATCCAAGGTGGAATAATTTTCCCATTTCATTTGTAAAGCTAAGGATACTGATAAGCTTCAGGATAATATATATATATATATATATATATATATATATATGTATGTAATGTAAGATACTTTACCTTGCAGGTTTATGCTCTATGTTGAAGAATCTTGAGGTCCTTCACTTGTCTTACAACAACTTCAATGACAGTGATATTGCATTCTCAGTGGACTTTCTTCTCTAAAGTCTTTAAATTTAGGATACAGTGAATTGACTCCAAGATCAATTCTTAGTATGTTACACTTCCTACATCTCAAATCATCATCATGTTTTTTGGTTGAAAATATATGAGTGTAATGAGTATGTATATTACTAGATATATCAAAGATAAGGTCTCTAGAGATTCTTGAGATGGAGGGGAACCAGTTGAATGAGACTATTTTTTGGCGTTTAGGTTAGTTATGCTTATTCTTTATTTTACCGAAGTAAATTCGAATAAATGAAAATATGGATGCTCTTTATTTTGTGTGTATACTCATAATTAGATGTTGTCAATTTTGTTTCTATAAAAGAAGGATGGATTTACGTGGCCACCCACTTTACAAGTCCTAAAGCTGACTTGAAACAGTTTCTCCAATGAATTTCTCTCATCTCTAAGTGGGCTTCAACGTCTCAAATCCCTTGATTTAAGATCAAACCGATTAAACGGATTGCTCGATATAAGTGGTTAGTATAACTATTGTTTTTATGGTGGTTGGACTTAGACTTAGACCTAAAATTTGTAACCTACAAGTTCTACTAAGTACACTTTAAACCATTCAATCAATATTAAAGGTTCACTTCGTAGTTGAAGTTTTGTGTAGTTAGAGCACACAGTTGCACGCATTAGAAGCAAAGGCAACAGACCAATAAACTTTCTCAATCAAACAACATCATACACTGCTGCCACAAGAACATCAAACAGATTCAAGAACATTGTAACTCATAATGAATTTTTAAACGCACAACTTACCTCAATCGAGAAAGCCCTTGACGATGGCAACCATTGTACAGCACGACAACCACATAAGCCCACAATGACCCCTCCAACGAAGTCCCTCAACCAATTTCCTTCAAGTTCTGAGCACACCGTCTTCTGGTCGCCACAACACCGTCGTCACGTCGCGACCACCACCTTCGAACAACCCCCTCGGAATAATGTAGTCCCGCAACCACCACCCTCCTCCCCGGCACTATCCTAACGTCGACACAGTAATTGCAGCAAAAAAGGGGTTAATTTTGATTTTTACACGCTAGAGGAAGATGCTTGGGTGTTTTGGGGTGAGAGACGAAAAATTGGGGGAAAGCTTCTGTGGAAAGTAAAATTTGGAGAATGGGAGAGGGAAATCCCAAATTTCCATTTCACTAGGTCGATGCTTATACCAACGGCCTATGGGGCCTTCGGTAAACTCAAAAAGCCTTCGGTAATCAACCACTTACATGACCGTCGGTGCATCCTTCGGTAAATCAACTTTACCGAAGGCCTCAAAGACCGTTAATTGGTATTATTCCTTCAGAAATTAATGTTTTTCCTGTAGTGATGCCTACGGTAGTCCCAACTGAAAAAATCATAAACACTCGCCTGACCCAAATCGACCTTCCTCACTTATCCAATTTGTTTCTCTCTCATCAACATACTTTCCCTTACCTACACTCAGCAACCAGCGACACCACAATTTGTTGCTAATTCAAGTTAGCGAACCCGATATACACTTGTGGTTAAACAATTTATCTTTGTAAAGAGTTGAGTCATTGGCATATTCGTCTTCAAGAAAAAGTTCATTCAATATCTCTTCAATTTCATCATCTTCACTAACCTCTCTAATTTCAACATCTACGGAGGTTGAATCATCATCTCTAAAAAAACCCTCCAGGCCAATTACGAATTTCTTCATATGTCATTATGCTTGTGAAAATTAGATAAAATTAGATAAGACAAAAATTATAAAATGAAAACTCAGTGTAAATAATTTTTGTAAGAAATTGTTTAACGATTATGTTTGTGAAAATTAGATAAAACTAGATAAGAGAAAAATTATAAAATGAAAACTCATTATAAAATTATTTTTTGTAAGAAATTGTTTAACGATTGTTTATGAGTTTCTCAGTTGGGACTACCGTAGGGATGACAGAGAAAATGTTGCAGTGAGGGAGTTGAAATGTAAATGGTTGAAATGAACGAGGTAGGTGAGTAAGGGTTTGAGGTTTCTTGTTTTTTTTTTAGTTTTGAGAATGAAAATTATTCAAATACTCTTAACCTTAAAATAGAGAATTCATATATGAGGATATTTTTGTCTACTAAAGCTCGGTACACAATGCTAAAATATACCGATTGAAAAAGGGTGTACATGTTAACAAACCCCATATATATATATATATATATATATATATATATATATATATATATATATATATATATATATATATATATATATATATATATATATATATATTAAATAATATTTTAAATAAACTATTTAAATACTACATTTAAAATTTAGGAGACATAGTCAAAAATTACATTCATTGAATATATTAATTATATGATAAAGCAATATGTAAAATAATAATATTTTTCTAATTAAAATATATTCTGTTGACTAAATATTTTTAAGAATGAAAAAGTATAATATATTTTTTCCTTACGTGTTTAGCTTTCTATATTTAAATATTGAACTTTAAATATGAAACATAGTCAAAATTCACATTTAAAGTAATTATATCTTAAATATATTTAAAGTCAAAATAATTAAGTCAAAGTATATTTTATTGACTAAATATTCTTAAAAGTGAAAAAGTATAATATTCTTTTCCTTACGTTTTTAGCTTTCTATATTTAAATATTTGATTTTAAATATGAAACATAGTCAAACTTTACATATAAAGTAACTATATCTTTATATAATAAATAAGTTATTAATATTTTTATTTAAATAAATTTTATTGACTAATTATTTTTTAATGTGAAAACGTATAATAATTATTTCTCTATAAATTCATGGTTAGCTTTCTTAAAACAATACCAAAGACTTTTTCTTCTATTCATATTTTGAATCCTTAGAAAACTTACGAAAGAGATATGGAAAAAGTTGAGATAAAAGCTATTGGAGTTTTAGTTATGGTGATGATTCTTTTGAGTTTTACACATGCTGAATTAAATAGCAAAAATGATGCTTCTTTATGCAGTATTAAATGTGCATTCAAATGTAAACCTAAAGCCTCTTCTGAATATGAAAAATGTATTAAAGATTGTGAATCACACTGCAATACATTATCCCCTGATCCTATATTTAAATGTTTTACTAGCTGTGACTTAATGAAGGTCATTGCCTACAACACTGGTATGTGCTCTCTCAAAATATTTACTTGTTTCAATAGTTTTACATTTTTATTTAGATTTTATTTTATTAATTATTTTTTTCATAACTTTGTTAATTTGCTTTCTTATCGCTTATAATTTTAACCATTGATTTTACTTTCTTATCAGGCGCTCATGATCTTGCAAATAACGTGATGAATACATGCATGGAAGAGTGTACGAAAAAGTTGTAATTTCTAAGAACTTTTGAGTGAAAAATTGATATAAGAAATTGTATTCCTACACAATTTTCAGAAATAATCTTGATCGATAAACAATGTTGAATTATTTTCATACTTATTTTGTAACTACTTTCCTCCATTTTATGTCTTCCTTTGTATTATTGAAACTTGAGTATTAATAAAATTAATAAAATTAAAAAATTTATTTTAACAACATTGTCATCACTTTCCATTAAGGAAGAAAATTACAAAGTATTCTAACAAAAAGTAGTGATATTTAAGGTGTGTGAGGAATGTATTAAGATATAATATAAATTAAAACTATGAATGTGTAACATCCCTTCTTAGTTATTATAGTGTTTTAAGACAAAACTTTATCTAAAGAATGTAATCTGAATTAAGGTGACAATTTTAAGAGTTTTAGTATTTTATAAATTTTAAAATAGTTTAGTTCAAGTCAAAAATATATTTAATAGATACTGTGATTAAATTACTTTTAAAGATAACCTAGCTTGACACATAACATATCTTAACTCAATTAAACTAAACTCTAACTATAAAACCAAGTAACATACCTTAACTTATTTCGACATCCTAAAAGAAAAAAAAACTGAGTCCATTCGAATAATAGTGTGAAGTTACATTATTATTATTATTTTATAATTTGTTATATTCTTAACAGATCTAACGTGTTTAAAAATAATTATTACTTATACTAAGAAATATGTGCTAAAAATTTTATTATCTTCTGTTTCAAATTCTATAGAAGTAATAAAAATTTATCATTCTTTAATAGGAAAATTTTTCCATCAAGACATCCTTATAATATATATATATATATATATATATATATATATATATTAAATATAAAAACATTGTGTTTAGGACATATTCATTAAATATATTTTATGGTATTTGTCGCAACCGGAATCGCGACGGGACGACGATCCAAAAGAGAAAATGGGTTTTAGAAAAAGAGATTTGGAGTCGCCACCATAGTTTATTCTGGAAAACTACGGAAAAACCATAAAATGATAAGACACAGTCAACGAAAACCAGATTCTGGGTTCGGGAGTCGGTTACGCGTAGGGAAGGTGTTAGCACCCTACAACGCCTGCCCTAAGGCAGTACCTTTAACTAAATGCACGAATATGATGTGGTTTTCAAAATATTTAAGTATCCCCTAAAATAAAAATCTAAATAAACAAAATATATTTTTTTAGTTTTTTGGGCCCGACAAGGATTGACCTTACTCCTACGTATTCTCATTCAAAATGAGAAATCAGGGTTACGTAGTTCTTTTGAAACTGTTTGAGAAGTTTGTTTAGAAATTGTTTGAAAATTTGTTTTGAAATGATTTTGGATTTTTGGGAAGTGAACCTGACAAGGACTAGCCTTGCTCCTACGTATCTCCACTCTTGATGGAGAATCAAGGATCACGTAGTTCTGGGGGAAAGGTTGATTGTTGTTCAAAATGGATGTTTTTAGTTTTTGAAGGTTTTTTCATTTTTGGTATTTTTTATAAAAAGAATGAGGAGAGGTCTTTAGCACAAGGACGATGCGAGCGATCACACATGTGCTTAACCTTTAAAACATGTTTTGTTATTATTTTTTATTTTTTAGAAAAAAGAAGAAGAAAAGGTTTTAGCACAAGGACGATGCGTGCGATCACACATGTGCCTAAACCTTAAAAATATTTTTATTATTTTTTAGAAGAAAGAAGAAAAGGTTCTAACACAAGGACGATGCGTGCGATCACACATGTGCTTAAACCTTTAAAATATTTTTATTATTTTTAGAAGAAAAGAAGAAAAGGTTCTAACACAAGGACGATGCGTGCGATCACACATGTGCCTAAACCTTTAAAACATTTTTATTATTTTTTAGAAGAAAGAAGAAAAGGTTCTAACACAAGGACGATGCGTGCGATCACACATGTGCTTAAACCATTAAAATATTTTTATTATTGTTAATTTAAAATATTTGTAATTTTAATATTTTATCTTTCTTCTTTTTTTTAATTTTTGTAATTTTCATGTAAAACAAAAAATCCAAAAGATATATATAATAAAATCTAAAACAACTAATAAAAGCATAAAAATAAAAGCAGGAGAACAAAACAATAAGAGTAGGGGTGCAGGGATATAAACCAGGGGTGCGGAGAAAACATGAGACTCTTTTGTTTCGGCCAAAACCCAACTTCGTATCTATCAGGGGTGTAAGAGGTGAATCCTGGTTTGGTGAGGAATTATGAAGGATGATAATGAAGACGCCATGTGAAAAGAATGGAGGTGTTGCTCCAAGGTTGTGGAGGCCTCGGATGAAGATGATGGGTGTTGGAGGCAATGGAGGATGGTCAGAGGTGATTATTGGTGAGAGGAGTCAAAGGTTGGAGTTTTTATGGTTACAGTAGGCAGAGACTAGGAAAAAAAATGAGTGAATGAAGATGATGGTGATGGGTGGATATGGGTTGTCGGTGTTGACAGAGAATGGAGGAAGTCATGAGTTTATGAGTAAGTGAATATGTTGAGTCAACCGAGGAAATCCCCGTAGTGTTAGAGAGAATCCCCTTATCCCCTCCTTTCCTATTCTTTCGACCAGTCTCTCTGCCTCTTCTCCAATTGAATTTTCTTTCTTTTTTTTTTCTTGCACCTTGCGTGAGGGGGTTAAAGCCCATTCCACCCTGACACTCCATTGCTTCCTGCTCCAGCCATCCCTGTCTGCTTCTCCTCTCTCATGACTACCAACTTTGCTTTTTTTCTTTCTTTCACGACACCTAGCAGAGATATTTTAGGCCTGCCGCCACTGAGCTAAAGATTTCCACCAAAAATGGATTGATAGCATTTGGAAACAGATATGAGCGCGTGGAGTCCCCTGGGTGATCACGTTTACTAGTAGAAAAATGACATTTTATAACAAATCTATTATAACGGATAAAAATTATCCATTATAATAGGGAGATATTATAACGTAGTTTTTTAAATCAGTTATAATACGAGACGCGGTGGCAAACTTGTAAATAAGTTTAAGACATATTATAACGCAGTTTTGAAAATCAGTTATAATATGAAACGTAGTGGTAAACTTGTAAATAAGTTTAAAACATATTATAACGTAGTTTTGAAAATAAGTTATAATATGAAAAACGGTGGCAAACTTGTAAATAAGTTAAAAAACTATTATTAATGTATTATAACCGACTTTTAGAAATCAGGTATAATATCTCACGTTACCTCTTCTTAGTTATATTCTAATTTACCAACAGAGTAACGCAGTAGTCATTCTCCTTCACTTTTCACCTCTTCTCAAAACCCTAACGCCACTATTTTTTTCCCTTTTTTTTTTACCATTTTATGGACCTCTTCGCCGCCGATCACTTCCCCGTCCCCGACCACGTCGCTCCATTTCCCGATTCCGGCGACCTTCTATTCCCTGCCGACCTCCTCCCCCACCGCCACAACCCCCAGAAGCTCCGCCCCATCCGGTCCCTTCCCTCCGCTCTCAATGCCCACCCTATTCCGCCCGATCTGATTGCCTCCGAGTCGGGTCACACCCCGAGCCAAGAATCTGAGTGAGTCCATTTCTCTTCTCCCATCTCCACCGCTGCTTTTCTCCTTTTTTTTTTATCTAATCAATTATTAAAAGATTCCATTTTCTCTCTTCCGTTATTTTTAATTATTAATTCGATTTGCATTTGTGTGTCTTTATCTTTTATTTTTATGCTTATATTATACCTGTCTTTGCTGAATGGGGGCGGAACGTACAACCAATAAAGTGATTTCGTTTTCTATTATTTTAGTTAATTGAAAAAAGATTGTGATTGGCGGTGGTTGCAGAGTGTGTTGCTTTTTTGACGAGTGTTTGCAATGAGGTGTTAGGCACGAACTTGTTCTTAGAATATGTTGCATTACAGTGTTGTCCATTTGATGCTATGAGCTCTGTGTTGCGTCTTTACGAGAGAGAAAGAGAGTGAGCCCACAACTTGGTACTAGTATACATCATTCTTTTCTGATTCGAGAATGCTTTGGTTTGTAGCAGTGTGCTTTTGGTGGATGAAAAGAAATGCATTGTACGGTGTATTATTATTTTTATAGTTGGGTCAAGAGTTATGTTTTATCTGCACACAAGTATTTGTAGTATATAGAATGTTCTGTGTGGTAATTGAAAAACAAGGTCTTGTTGGAATGAAACCATTTTCCCGAATGATTTAGCAACACCAACTATTGATAATTTGTTACCCTGCCAGGTGAGTCTGGTGAAAGGGTTAATCTCTTGTTACATGAAAAATCAAGGTTCAGAATTTTACCAAAAGAGGTGTGTTTCATTTAGTACCTGAGAGTGTTTCGAACAAGATTCACTCTGACACATGTGTGAAATCAAAATAGTCTTTCTTGACAGGTTTAAGATTGGTTTGGACTGCTCTTTTTGATTTGTTCTACCTTGTTTCAGCTCGGCTTTGGATGCGGAGGATGAAGAGGAGAATGATGACAATTCATCAGCAAGCCCTGAAGGAAATGCGGAGGTTTAATTTTTCATGACTAGTTTAAAAGTTTCAACGATGTTACGGAGTGGACAAAATTGCATAATCTTTCTAATTAACAATGGCGGATACTCTACAGAGATACAAATCCATGATGGACCTTACAATGTCATAAAAAACTGGGACTATGCTGGACTGGTGGAAAAAATAGACAATGGTGAAGGCAAGTGCTGGACTACTAAGGTGAGTGATATTCTTAAAAAAACACTAGGAATTTGGAAACTTGGATAAAACAACCTCAGCAGAAAAACACTTACTAATTTATAATGTCGTGAAATTATGAAGGTGCACTGTGAGGAGGAGCTAACAGAAGCAATAAAGATAGCAATGGAAAGAAAAAAGAGTTGCCTATGCTTCATTGAAGTGATAGTTGAGAGCGATGATGCAAGCAAGGAATTGATTGTGTTGGGAAGCAGGCTTGCGGCTTTTAGTGGTCGCCCACCTAAGGATAATTAAGATTTCGCAGATCTTATAAAATATATTATACTATTGTTTAAAGTTTATTTATCATCATCCAAATATAATATTTTATCATTACAAATTGTCATTAGTCAATTATTTGAAAAAAAATATTATCAAACAAATACTTTTATACTAAGAACGTAGTCTATGTAGGGCTAGGTTCATGTTTGCATGAGTTGTATTAAATAAATAGAAAAGAGGATTGGTTGATTTATTGCTGGTTTTACATGTATTTGTATTGGTTTATGTTAAGTACAAATAAATGATATTTAAGTGGTTTCTTCCTTTTGTAATACCAGATTTAATTTTTAATTCTACATGTTCAACAATTCAAGTTTCTTTTAATTAATATTATTCTAACTTGTAGGGGTTATTGGCAATGGCTAGTTATTGCTCTTGATCGTTCTGTATAAATGATGATGTATTAAATATTAGACTATTTAATATTTGAAATGAATTATATTTTGTTAGTTTCAATAAATTTATTTATTTAAAGCTATATTGATTATAAATGGATTGATGAGATGATAATACAGGAATATTATTATAATTTCATTGGATGTCAAATTTAATAATCAATTTTTTTTAAAAAAAAACATTTATTATAACGTACTAAACAATGTATGTTATGGTACGTTGATCATATATTATAATACATTCGACCTATTATAACAGACAAATGAAAATTTGTTATAATAAACTGCGCATATTATAACGTACTACGTTATAATAGGTTGAACATATTATAACGTAAATATTTGCTACGTTATAAAATGCGCAGACTTATTATATCGCCCAGAACTATGTCCCCAGTAACTACGATATAAAAGATCATTTTTGTACGTTATAAAAATTCATTTTTCCACTAGTTTCATTTGCTTTTGTTTTGTTTTTTTTGTTTTCCTTTTCTTTTTTTTAAAAGAGACTAAATAAAATACAATAAAATAAACTAATATAAAGAAACTAAAATAAGAATAATAACATAAAACGAAATAAAATAATTATATAGTATAATAAAATATAATATAATAAAGCAAAATAAAAGATAGAATTAAAATAATAAAGTAAGGTAGAACAACAAAGAAATAAGATAAAATAAAACAAAATAAAATAAAACCAAATAAAATGAAGTAAAAATAAAAATAAAAATAAAATAAAACAAAATAAAATATAAACCGGAGAGAAAATAAATAAAAACGAAACAAAGTAAAAACAGAGGATAAAAATAATATAAACACGAAAACGAAACACAATATTTTTTTGAGACTTCGTATCAAATTTATCTTTGCCCATTTATTTTATTTTATTACCCCTTCTGAACTCTAGATATTTTTTAACTACCCGGACGAAATTGGGTATTAACAGTATTAAATATTTAATTTCATGAAATATAATATTTATTTATTAATTTAATTATGTGTTGTATTTTATATAATTTTTTTAATTAAATTTTCATTTGAAGGTTTTTTCCTTACGTTTTTAAAATAATTTAATTAAATTTCTATTATTTAAAAGAAAGAACTTAAATAAAAAGATTCAAATTTTTAAAAACTTAAAATTTATTTTATTTTTTAAATAATTATCCATAAGCCAAACAAGCTAACTTCTCGTACAATAATAATATTATGTCTAATTAACTTGGTCCATATTTTATTTTGGTAATAATGTATTATTTGTAAAATATGAATTTTACAATAACATACATTAATTATAATAAACTATTGGTTTGTTTTAACATATTCATAACACAATATTTTAATATATATATATATATATATATATATATTATTGATATGTTAATTGTAAGGGTCTGTAAATTTATAAAAAGGGTCATTGGGTCCTATGTGGGATAGCTAACCCATCTCTCTAAGTCAATCTGACCTTAGGAAAGAGCTCAGCAGATTATAACTTTCTGAGCTTCTCTCTCTAAAAATTTCTAGCCCTAACTTTCTCTGCCTTCTCTCTACCAAATCTTGAAATTTGACCCATGCATTGTCATTTAGGTGGTGATTTTGCGTTCCCGGAGTCGAGAGCTTCGACTTGAACCGATCGGTTTCGCGTTCTATAGCGGGTAAGTGGTTTTGTCCTTTTCCTCCACTGTTCTTGAAATTAGGGCATGCGATTTTGCTCTTGCATGTGCCTTGTGTATTTTTCTTTTCATTCCTTGCCCTATTCTAGCTTTAAGAGTTGTTAGTTGTCACCAATGCGGTGATCTGTAGGTCCTGTTTGGTTCTCCGCTGTGTGGGGTCCTGTTTAAAGTATTCTAGCAAGCTGTACTGCTCAACTTCCAAGTAAGGGGAGCTGGGGTTTTTGTGCTGTTATGTGAAATTCTTGAATTTGTATGAGTTAGATTTAGTAGATATAGTGATAGAGTGCATGTAAAGTTTATGGGTTGGATTTTAATTAAGGAAAATCTGAAAACTTGTGATTTTGCCTATTTGATCGTGTACTGCTGGTTGATGTTGATATGAACTGTGAATTGGATGATTAGGAACTCGTATTGATACAATGTTGTGATAATTTTGAATGCTTAGAAGAAATGAATTCTGTTAAATAATTTATTAGGAAATAACCATGTGAATCATTGAAGTTTATAACCTATGAAGAGAACTAAGGTAGTCAAAATCTGAATTTTGTATTCCAGGCTGTTAGGATCAGTTTAGATAACTTGGGTAAGTTAATTGTGACTCATTAGGAGTGTTAAAAGTGTTAAAAATAATTTATAAGTGGTAGATTCAGAATTGAGTACCTAGGTTGATGAAATTGAGGGTTTAAAGTTTAAATCAACATTAAATCACTAGATAATAAGATTAGGAAGTATTAGAATCAGTTGTACAAGTTTATTTCGTCATATAGATCAAGTTTGGAGTGTTAGAAACTCATTAAAGTGTCTAAGATGCACCAAAACCAGAAAAATCACGTTGCTATAAAAAACTGATAAGAATAATCGATTATCTCACTTGATAATCGATTATTTTAGTCAGAGAGTTGTATCCTCTTCAAAGCTCTCGCAAATAATTGATTATCACATATGATAATCGATTATTGTCGTCGAAAAATCATTCAGGACAATTTTAGGTGGTTTTAGGGGTTTCGGATGTCCGTTTTGGACGTTCTTTGGGTCGTTCTGGGGCTTTTTGACCCTTTCGGAGCCATTGGTGAGGGTCTCCAAGCTGTTTGAATTAGTTAAGTATTGATAATTGAAAGTCCTAAAGAAATTTGTGTTAATAAGTGATGGTTTTGTGAAAGTATGTAATGTATGAGTTGTTTTTATGACATGGTTGATGTTGTATGATGGTGTATGGGTTTGGTATGAGACAATATAGTAAGAATGCACTTGAATGACTATGAAATTTTATGTTTGATGAATCAAAGTGGTTTATGAGGTACATTAATGATCCAAGAGGAATATCATGTGATTTAAAGTGGTCGGATTGAATATGAAATTAAGATCTCTCGGTGGGATCAGTTAGTGTGTTGAATGAATGTGAGAGGCTTCCATATGGGGGGTTATCCCTAACACTCCAACAGTCTTTCATTCTCACTTAGAGAGGATTGACACGTGTGGTGGGAGTAGTGGGAGGTCCTAGGGTAGGCGCTATCACTTAAGGTCTATTCCGCGGTAACGGACTAGCCTTGTGTATGGTCGGGTGGAACCCCTCGGTAATGGCTTTGCAAAGCAGTAGGGACCATCACAAGTGCACAACCCGTCCCAGCTCTACATACATTCTATGTCCGGACGTGTTTAGGAGTCTTAACATGATAGGATGCTTGCTTTAATGAGTTTTGTGAAATAAATATTTATGTTTAGGATGACTTACATGTTTATGTGTGTATGGACGTTCTTGGAAATGCTAGATTGAATTGAAATTATCTGTATGTTTGTTTGAGACCTAGCTCACCCTTGCATTATACATGTTGCATGTGTCTGTCTTCTCCCTTGCGATGATCATCCAATCCTTTGGATGTGAGCAGTAGGTGATGATGTACCATTGGAGCAAGCTTTGCAGGTTGAAGAAGACCCAGCCCCTAGTACTTAGGCCCTTTACTAACTCTTAGTTTATTAGCGTGTTATTTTGAAAAACTCCTAGCTTTTATTTTATATAGTTCGACACTTTTAGAAAACATTTTAGGTCTCTTTAAAATTTCAATAGCCTTGTATTTTGGAGAACTTTGGAAACTTGTACTCAAGTTTGATTTCGTTTTAATTCCCTCTATATTTTGGATGATTGTATACATATTTAAATACTATTACATCTATCTCTCGACTGCTTTTACATATTATAATAACTGAATCCTATTATATTATATGTGTATATAATATTTTGGGATATCACATTAATGATGATAAATTAATAATATAATATACTATATGTTTTAATATATATAATCATTTGAGTATATCTAACTACCATTAAATTTCGTAGAGAATTTTAATAAAATGATTTAAGAGAATATTTAGGATACTATAAATTATATTGAAAATAGTATATATATTTAGATGTTTACAATGTTAAAAAAACTTAATAATATTCTAAAATTTGTTTTAAAAATATTTTATTTTTAATATTTTTATTATAGAAATAGTCATGCAAAGAAATAGATAAATGCTTTTGGAATAAATTTATAAATATAATTGCAGGTAATTCCATTTGTTGTAAAATCATTGGGATTTAATGATATAGAAAAAAAACATAACTCAACTAATTGTCTTATTTTTTGGTATTAACTTCTGTCGTTATACTTTATAGAAATATTACATAATTGTTTTACAAGAAATTCTTTTCACTCAACTGTTGTAACATCCCAAAATACAGTAATAACCATAAATTAGAATTAATTACATTTCATAATCAAACAGTGCAGTCTTTACACTAAAAATTAATGTTCATAAACCAAACGGCTTTAAGTACAGAATTTACTACAATACTACAGAAATAATAAGAGTCAGGGACGAACGGCTTTACAAAACCAAATAACCGAACGTTCAAAAATCAAAACTAATTAACTAACATCTAAATAAACGAACGCTCTAGGGCTCGGCCTTGACTTCCACGTCTACCAGATTCTCCTCTTCAATAACATCTTCTAGCAATGCCTCGCCTTCTGCTCACATCCACATGGATGATCATTGCATTGACAGGACGGACGTACAAGGACGAGAGACAACACAAGGAACAACGAAGGGTAAGCTTATGTAATTTAATTCATACATCAACATTTAAATCAACATTTAAACAACACAAGAATAGTTCAACACATATAAAACCATACGAAATCTATCACTAGACGGACCGTCCGGACTGTATGAATCTGCGTAGCTACAAGCGTTCTTGCACCCGGGTGATGTAGTAACTGGAATAATCACATCAGCTGCCACCCGAGGTTAGCCCTATCCAAAGTACCCCTAAGGACTAGGACCTCCTGCCGTTCCCACACATGACCTACCCTCCTCTACGTGAGGACGAGTACTCACGGAACATCAGGATGAACAGCCAGCATTAGCATGCCCACAATCATACTTTACAAAATTCCATATTCATCCATACATGAGTCGTTCCTCCCTGGAACGCTCGTTCAAAATCCACAATCATTAATTCATCTCATATACCGTTCGTTCATTATCATTCTTCACTTTAACCTCATTTTCGTCTTTCATTACATTTACACAAAATAACGAGCGTTTAGCCCTCTTCATAACGAGGACGAACGTGAAAAACGAGATCGAGAACTTCTCGTTTCAGAACTGAATAAGACCGACACATCAGATTTACCGAACGTCATTTTCTATTTGAATCAGTTGAATGAACTGACTCTAGGAAGATCAAATCACTACTCAAAGAATGATTTAAGTAGAGAGGCTCTAGGCCGAATCCAATTAGATGAAGACACCTCAAGACGAGTAGAAGACCATACCGAGAACAATTTAATTATCGAAGCCGATTGCCACTCAATGACCGAACGCAGTATACTGATTTATAGAAATTTGGACGAACGCTATTTCTACCCATTTGATAATTACCGACAAAAACGAGCGTTAGGTATAAGACCGAGCGCCACTCAATACGTACGCTTTGGGTCGAGACCCATCGCTGATTTGAACTCATAATTATAAATAGAAATAGGGTTATTACAGGATGGTGAAGATAGAATTCATAATGACTAAAGATCCAATTATGTTTAAAAGTTTCTCAATTCCTCACACAACACTCAGGATATCTACGTTGGCCGAACGCTCAAACGTAGCACTAATAAAAGAGGGCGTTCGTCCTCAACTAGAATTCTTTCCAAATGAAAGAATTCAATTTCAAAGAAGTTTGGTAACAACACCGAACGGTCAAGGACCGTTCAATGACGAACGTTCATTATCATAGGAAATTCATATTCAAAGTTTCATTTACATTAAACTCATTTCTCCGCATAAACTTTCATACTTTCAAATACTCATATCATAGCACATTTCATACTTCTCATACATCAACTCATAATCATAATCATATACCAAAAATCAAATAATACAGATCATACTTCAAACCACACATAGAACGTTCATACAGCACAATACACACATACGAATTAAATTGAATAAGCTTCCCTTACCTGGATCAGTGAGTGAAACGTTCTAAACGTAAGATTTTGAGTTCGCCCGTCTACAGCTTTCTACCCTCAAGATCACTTAACTCTTCCAACTAAATCTAACCATATAAAATCAAGAATAACTTAGATTATACCCCTTCATGCAACCAGAATTGGGCTTCGCATGTAACAGAAGGACGAACGACTAAGGGAAGAAACTTACCAGTTTCAGAACTCGGAGATGATCGGTTTAAAATGGAGTTTATGACGCCGGGAATGCTTCTACGGTTTTTGAAACGGGATCGGAGAAGAGAAGGATGAGTTACCGTAGAGAGAAGGGGAAGTTTTCTAGAGAGAAGAAGGAGAAATGGAAAGTCAGAGTTTGGAGAGGAGAAGGTGCGTGCAGAAGGGAGTGGGCAGGGTTTTCAGAAAATCATTTTTGTCTGCCCCACGTCCAAACGGACGTGTGCTCCCTGGTAGAGACCTGTCCTCCATTGCTGATTTCTGAATCTTCCATTCTTGACACCTGGCGTCTGTGTGCAGAGTTTTTGGGTGGGTTTTAAATGACTCTGAACAGGGTTTTGGATGCATTAAATGAGATTAAACAGGTAGGGTTTTGGGTTAAATTTCCGAGGTCTGACAACTGTCGCTGCAAATAAAATTTGAAGAAATTATTACTTATAATTTTAAATGACAAAAAGTTTTCATATTTGTATTTCACAAAATATCATCTTAAAAATTTTTTCATAATTTAAATATTACTCTTACATCATTAAGAGGGATAACAATATTACCCTATAAAATGACATCATTATAATATCAATTGATTATTCACTCTGCAACAATTATAAGTGTTCACGTATGACCAATATTATAAGGTTGTCATTTAACAAAGGAAAATGATACTTGAACAATCTCTTTTGACAACATTTAGACACGGGACAGGTGTCTAAATGGGAGTGGTCCACGTGGAAAATCAAAAAGCAAATGAAATATGATGTGGAAAGGGGGTGGGCAAGGTTTTCAAGTTGGCGTTTCAAATTTCAAATTCATTTGGAAGAATTGTAGAGAGAGAAGCGCGAAGGTTGAGAGGAGAGTGTGACCTAGAGAGAGAGGCCGAGAGAGTTGGAGAAAGGGAGTTCGAGAGAGAGAGGTCCGACGGAGTGCTTGCCGGAGTGTCGTCGAACAACGTTGAAGGCCGTGTCGGAGCTATTCAACCCCTCTAGTCGGTTCCGATTCACGGTCATCGCAGCTCCGACGTTGGCCAACGAAGCGAAGACGACATCGTCTTCCGTCCGGCCCAGCGAACTAGGCCGACCACTACAAACCGAGCGTCAACGAACGGTCTACCAAAGTCACTACCGAACGAGTTGAGAAATCACTGCTGGAAGCCTCTACTGAACATGCTGCATTTCATCCACCGAACAGTCTGTGTTGCACCGAATGACCAGAACCAGGGAGCTCTTCTTCTTCCTCCCCTTTAGGGAGGTTTAGGTTTTGGTTTCTTTCCCATTTTCATGTATTGAACTCAATCTCTTTGAAATTTTCTAGTTGAATCTACTTCTCCACTGAAGTTTCTTATTCATTGTACGCTTTTACTGTTCATTGTGCTGCAAGTTTTACTGTTCATCATCTATTTCACGCTGCCATGGTAGGATTTTATTGTTCATGCTTGCTTTCAGTCGCTGGTTCCATTCAAGTTTGTGTTTCTGGGTTTGCCTTTTATGCTTAAGTTTAATTTGTGCATTCTAATTCACTGCAATTACGTTTTTGCATTGTGCGCGTTTACTGTTCCTGCCTTTATTGCCATACCGTTCAGTCTGTTAGAGACCGAACGGCTCCTTCATTTATGCTTACGTCTACCGTTCGGTTACTCTTTAGAACCGTTCGGCTTCTGTGTTCGTGCTTATAATAATTGTTGTTTAGAGACCGCTCGGTCTTAATGTTCATACCGTTCGGTCACCTGTAGGGTCGTTCAGCCTTTACCTTACTGTTTAAGTTGCTTTAACCGTTCGGTTCGACTTTCCTGCATTTCTATTTCGTTGGTTTGGAGGCCGTTCGGTCTCCATGCTTACCGTTCGGCCCATTCTTAGGGCCGTTCGGTTTCTGCTTGCAATGATCGGTGTTTACTTGTGCTTTAGTTTTTACTTTTAACGTTCGGCTTGTCTTGTTCCTTGTTAGGACGCTCGGTATTTAGCGACCGTTCGCTCATTTCCTTTTTCGGAGACCGTTCGGTCTCAATGTTATTACCGCTCGATTTTTCTTCTGTGCAATTTAAAGTGCACCGTTCGGTCAGTGCTTTAGCCCGTTCGATCTTTTATATCACCGTTCGGTTTTAACACTTATTGTTAGAACCGTTCGATTTTCTACTAACATTTCCCATTTACTGAATAATATACTAATAAATAATCAAAAAGAATAATTTTTGTGGAACATGAACTAAAATATTGTAACAAACAAAAGGTTTATTACTAAATATTTGTTGACCTTTTACACATCAAAACACATGCCCTAAGTCAAATATTGTCTTCAAAATATTATATATAATTATTCTACATAACTAGGACTTTAGTTAAAATATTTGGGTACTTATGTTATCAATTTTGTCCACAGGGGTTTGTGAACATCTAAAACATCTTTCTACCTCACAAAAATGACTTCCATGTTGTAATAATATTTTCTTGCGGTATCCTGCCATTTCCATCAACGTCAATTACACCTCAGGTCACCAAATAATTAACACCAACAACAAATCTAACTTTAAAATAAAATGTGGTTTAACAATGCAAATAAATGGGTACTTATGTTATGTATTATGCCCAATAAGGTAGACTTACTTCGACATCAAGGTTTTCATCTACTCTTGTCAATTTAAAAAAAAATGATGATAATACACAATCAAAAAATAACGTGTGGGACCGTAGTTAATATAATTGGGTACTTACTTTATAACTTATGCACACTAGGGTGCACTACCTTTTTCATAAACGGTTTGAACTTGTAATATTCACCAGCATGTTGAAAATTATTATATTTTAATAAGGCTGCTAAATTATCAATAAATAACACAACCTAGGTCCCAAAATTATGTTAGAAAACAACAAATGTACCTAACAAAACCCAAATGGGATCACCGTTCAATTAAGTGGGGACTAATGTTATTACTTTTGCTCACCACGGTTACCTGACTTCAACATCGACTTAATCAATTTGTAATGTTCAGTTTCAACAATGATGGTGTATGACCAACAATATATTTCAATTTAATTTGTTTGTTATGATTTCCGGTGTAACAAAAATAATAATCAATTCCAAAACCTAATTTATATCGACAACCATGCCAAAAAACTCCATAGTCATGCCTCAAATTCCCCATCAATACCATACAAACTTCATTTCAAAGAACTTTATTTCATGTTCATCCCACTTGATTTGAACTCCCTGGTTCTGTCATAAACCATTACAGACAACAAAAATCAAATCATGACAATTCAAAAAAGGATTCCAATGTTTTCAAAATTCAAACAACTATTTCAACAGGATTCCAAACATGATAACATTATCTAAAACTTAAATTCCTAATGTAATACAACTTATTCAAGTACTCATTGTTTTCTTCTAACACCTGCAGTATAAGGACTTCTTTTTACGACACTCTTAAGCCGTATTCGGGGTTGCGCTTTCATACGATCATACATTGTGCTTTGTTGCATTTCAAAACCACCTTCAAACACCGGGGTTTGCTGCTCATGTTGAACCGATGTACTTTGACAACGATCTTCACTTCCCCACAACGGTTCTTCCACAAAATCTTCATTCCTATCTTCATTTTTTGCTTCAACCAACTTTCTTAAATCGTTAATACTACTTTGCATGTCCCCAATTACCAGTGTTTGTTCTTGTACAACAAAAAATAATTTTTCCTTATCTCCTCTATTTTGCTTCTTAAATGGAATACCAAATTTCTCACAAGCTCCTCTTTGGACACACCAACATCAATAACAACCTGCAATGTCATTAACAATTTTTATTTCATAATAACACAAATCATAAATTACTTTGCACCAACACATTCGTCTAATCAACAACTACTCACCGATCCCTTTGCCAAAGCGGTTTTGATAAACTTATCCCCAATATTCATATCAACCCAGTTCAACAACCTTGGGAATTTTGTTACCCGTGTACTATAAATGGACTTCGATGTCACAAAATGGTGACAAAACCATACCTGCAAATTTTTAATCCATCAACTATGACAATAAAAATTATGAAAACAATAACGAATCATTCTCTTTGATTAACAATTACATAACAAACATGTACCTGCAACAGGTAAGCGCATCCTTGAACATGAATATGACTTTTGCTTGTTTCATTCTTCATTGTTGTTGAAGCACTACACACACTTTCAACAAAGTACTGAAAAACTAAACTGCCCCAATTGTACTTAGCCACACACCCCAACTCCCAAACAAGGTCAAAAATAATTGGAAATACTACTCCACTTCGATTCGGAAGCAAGAACTCTGATATCCCTACCAATATATACAAGCTGCAAAAATGTTCTATTGGAAAATTTTCATGTTCCTCTAACAAAAAGTCATATACCATGCTGACATCTACTTTCCCCTCAGGGAAGTACTCCCTACAAACACTACGATGCCCAACTTTATTTAAATCTATCACTTCACCAACAATAGGCAACCCTAACGAAAGACATACATCAAATTCAGTAAACTTAATAACTTTGTCCCCAAAATAAAACCCACTCATGTTATCTACCCATTGACCACATAACTTATATAACAAATTCCTACCTATCTTAATACAACTTGGCAAGTATAACAACCAACCAAAAACACTCTTCTCAATGTAACCCTTCTGCTCAATAGTCAACCGTTCGTTCAAAAGACCTATCATCTTGGTTTTGCAGTAGTGTCTGAACACTAACTGCATACGAAGTCATGCTTACTAATTAAATACAGTCAAACAACAAATGTATGGAAATCAAATACAATCCTACATACCTTCTTCCTTCTATCACGTCCTTTACTTTGTTCACCAAGTTCCTCCATCACACTACACCAACACAAAAAGTGAAATTACATTACACCAACACAATCAAGTAAAATAACAAATTGGAAATGATAACAAACATTGTGAGCATTTGTTAAAAGACAAGCAAAAAGAGAACAAAAAAATAATAGTAATTTATTAATTCATATCATTCCTGCCACATAAAAATACATTTTATAAGACTCGTGGTACAGGAACAGAACTGGTACCTAAGGCAAATTAACTGGGTACCTAGGTTCAAGTTTTAGCACACCGAGGCCAACTACGACCACCACACTAATTTTGGGGTGGCTTGTTTATTTTCCCTCATTTGATATACTTTTAAGTAATCTGGGAACAGTTTCTTAACATTTTATTAACAAATTCGTGCCACATAAAAATACATTTTCTAACACTCATGGTACAGGAACAGAACTGGTACCTTAGGCAAAATAAGTGGGTACCTGGGTTCAAGTTTTTGCACAGCAAGGCCAACTAGGTTCACCACTCTCATTTTGGGGTGGCTTGTTTGTTTTCCCTCATTTCAGCAACTTCTAAGTAATTTGGGAACAATTTCTTAACATTTTATTAACAAATTCGTGTCACATAAAAATACATTTTCTAGGACCCTTGGTTCACCAACATAACTGGTACCAAAGCCGAATGAAGTGGGTAATTGGGTTGAAGTTTTTTTACAGCAAGGTCAACTAGGTTCACCACTCTCATTTTGAGGTGGCTTGTTTTTTTTCACAGCAAGGCCAACTAGGTCCATGACTACCAATCCAACAAAATTACAACAACAATGTAAGATTAACCAAACAACATCTATAAAAATCATTAACACTACAAAATGCAATAGACTTCAATTATATGTCAAATTGTAAAGGATAAACAATAAATGGAGAATCACACACACATTATCATTAATTATATCAAAGGACCTTCTAAAAAACCCAATTCATCCCACCACATTTATTTCATCTAATAACTTATCAAATATCTACATTACGGGTAAAGCACAAAGAGTGAAATTTATTCCATAAATTTTCCCACTTTTTCCATAAACATTTTCAGTATCGTCAAAGGATCAATGTTTATGTTCTCATGTCCATAGTATCAATCATCACACATTTAATTTATCCAACAAATACTATTAACAAACCACCTCCATCATACATAAACAACATTCCACCGCCATCCAACAAGTCATATTTTTACAGCTTACACACAAACGTATCATACATAACCAAAACCATCCACATACAACATCATGCATGTATTAAAGCTTCATTCCAATGAAATAAAAAAAAAAACGAACCTTGAGTGAACACAAGGTGTGCCGATTGGAACACAGACGAAGAAAAAGGTGTGAGTGGGACTGACAACCCGGAAACCCCCTCTTTTTCGTCCACCGAACAGTCGACACTCCGGCGGCACTCCAGCGATGCTCCGCCGATGCTCCGGCAGCACTCCGGGACAGCGACGGAAGCAGGTGGGACGAAGCGAGACCTTGAACGCGCCCCTATGGTAACCGTGAAGATGATCCACAACTTTGCAACTTTCCCGAACCAATCGTCCTTCGCGCCCAACCATTTCCTCCATTGTCACCTTTCATTTCACTACAACAAAGAAATTCCTTCATCAACTTTCGTGCCCACTCAAACCCTAAATCCCCAATACTTATATTCACACGTAGAAGAGCAAAATAATACGTATCATCTTACCTCCTCAACAAGACAAACTTCAACCTTTAACTGAGATGACGAAGAAGCACCCAGCTTTGCCCCCAACTGAGATGACGAAGAAGAACCCAACTTTCGTAATCTGATTTCAATCACCCACACACGTGCCAATCACTTAATCTCATTCCACAAATTAAACAAGCAACGTGGCAGATACTTAAGATGGAAGCTGGCAGGAGACGTGGCCTCGCCGTTTTCTAGATCAACAAAAAGTTGACATCGTTCCTTTTAAAGAATAATATTACATGTTTCAATACTATGAGGACTAAAAGCCATCAAAGTTTTGAGTAGGGACTAAAACCAAAAATCAATGATACTTAAAGGACTAAAAGCATATTATAATTAGTGTATGTTATTATAAAATTTACATTTGACAAATAATATATTATTACCAAATAAAATATCCACCCAATTAATTAGACATAATTTTATTGTATGAGAAATTAGCTTGGATACCTATTTAAATAATAAATTAAAATTTAACTTTTTCCAAATTTGAATATTTTTATTTAAGTTCTTAATTTTAAATAATAGAAATTTAATTTAAATATTTTAAAAATGTAGGGAAAAATACTTCTAATTAAAATAATAAAAAATATAAAAAATACAACACATAATTAAATTAAGAAATAAATAATATATTTCATGAAATTAAATACTTAATACCATAAAATACATTCAATTAATATGTCCTAAAATGTATTTATATTTAATATATATATATATATATATATATATATATATATATATATATATATATATATATATATATAAAACGATGTTTCTATGGAAAATTTTTACTATTATTAAAGAATGATAAACTTTGATTACAACTATAGAATTAGAAAAAAAGGATAATAAACTTTTTTATTTGCATGACTTGATTAGTATATGTAATAATTATTTTTAAAAACATTAGATCTATTAAGAATATAAATAATTATAAAATAACAATAATCTAACTTCACGCTGTTATTCTAATAGCATGAGAGGTTTCTTTTTTATGATGTGCAAATAAGCTATGGTGTGTTACATGTTTTCATAGTTAGAGTTTAGTTTAATTGAATCTAGATATGTTATGTGTCAAAGCTAGGTTATTCTTAAAAGAAATTTAATCATAGCATAATCTATTAAATATAGTTTTGACTTGAACTAGACTATTTTAAAATTTATAAAATACTAAAACTATTAAAATTGTCACCTTAATTGCATTACACTCTTTCAATAAAATTTTGTCTTAAAACACTATAAAAATACTATTTTGTTCTATTTAATTTTTATTGCATCTTCTTGAAAGGATGAGAAGTTGTCTAACTGGCTCTGCCAGAGTCAACTTTTTGTTTCCCCAAAATTTTTTATTAAAGTTTATTTTAATGATTGTCAAATATTTGATTCTTCTCCGGTGACCATTTATAGTAACATTTTATTATTGTTAATTTGTTTGTAATATATTTATCTTGTATGATTTCTGTGTTGAATGTATTTTATGATGTTGATATGAAATTATGAATCTGAACATGATATGAGTTTTATGAGGATATTTTGTAATAGTATGATATGAGTTGAGGAATATGAGCATGATATGAGTCTCATGGAGAGATTCTATATTGGTATGGTATTAGTGTATATGTTGATGTTGAGGGTCCTGTTGTTGGTGGTTATCCTAAAACTCTAATAATTGTCCAGTCTCAATTAGAGAAGGATGTGTTATATGGTGAGAGTAGTAGGAGGTCCTAGTCTATGTTCATAGATGTTAATGGACTAACCTTGTGGGTGATGTGATATATTATATTTGGCCACAACTATGTTGTTGATGTCACCACAAGTGCATGACCACCCGAGACTTCCATCAACATTATATCCGGATAATAGAGTCTAGTATGATAATTGCATCTTGCATGAATTTATGGTGAATGTATTACGTATAATAATAGTGTAATGCTTTTCTTTGAATGTTGCATGGTAGCTCACCCTTACTTGTTTGTTTGTGCCGAAAAATCTTATTTTTTGCGATGATTGTATAACGTTTATGTTATACGGGAGCAGATGCCGGAACGACGTTCGAACCAATTCAAGTGAAGGAGGAAGCAGCAGAAAAATGAAGAGTAGTTTAAAGAAATAAATAAATAAATTTAGGAGTGTTGTAATGATGTAAAAAAAATAATGTATTTCCAGTACGAACTATACTACTCCTGAATGGATGATTGTAATATTGTACGAGGTTTTTATTTTTAATGAAATAATTTGTGTGTGAGATGTTAAAAAAAATGTTAATTTTGGGGGTGTTACATTTAGTGGTATCAGAGCGGTTCGTCCTTAAGACGACCTTAGAGTTGTGGATTAATCCTACAAACTCATATTATAACTCATAATAACAATAATTCTCTGTGTGAACAGAGAGAAATGGCTCGTAGACAACCCAACCGTGAAACCCCTGAGGTACCCAGCCTTGCAAGGGCTTTAGAATCTATCGCATCCGCTCTTCAACAACAGGGAGCTGCTTTAATGCAACAGCACACCACGGCCCTACAACAGTTAGAAACGGCCAGACTAAATTCTGAAGCAAGCCAAAGACAACATGTGGAAACCTTAAGACAACTAGCCGAGAATGGCACCCATGTGGAAGCTCAACCTCAGAGAGTTCAGGAAGGGACCTTAGAAAATTTTCTGCAACATCGTCCAACAATTTTTAATGGGAAAACAAGTCCGGATGAGGCTGATCTCTGGATAAGGAACATGGAAAAGATTTTTGAAGCGAAAAGGTGTCCACCCGAAACTAGGTTGGCATATTCTGAGTATCAGCTATCTGGGGAAGCAGTACACTGGTGGAACAACACGAAGCTAGTATTAGAGGAAAGTGGTGAGATTATGACTTGGGAAATTTTTAAGAGTAAATTTTATGCTGAGTACTTTCCGGACAGTGTGAGACATTTGAAAGAGGTGGAGTTCTTGCAGCTGGTGCAAGGCAACAAATTCGTAGCTGAATATGCAGACAGGTTCAAACACTTGGTTCGTTTCTACACCCAACCGTCAAATGAAGAATGGAGGTGCAGGAAATTCAAAAATGGATTGAGAGCAAACATTCAACTAGTTGTGAATCCTTTAGCTATTAAGGAGTTTGCTGCTTTAGTGGAACATGCCAAAGCTGTGGAAAGGTTAATAAGTGAGGTTGAAGTTTATAAGTTACCAAGGGTAGGAGGACCATCTGGGTCACGAGTTGGACAGAACATAAGGATCCGGCCTTATGAAAGACCGCAACCTCAAAGGAATCCTCATCAACTGCAACCCCAACATAAAATAATTCGATGTTACTGATACAGCTGTCGCGGCCGATCAAATTTGATGTGCAATTAAGAATGCAGTACAGTGCTAGGAATTGACTCCTAGGTCGTCTCTCAGGGACCAAATGTGGTTCAGTCTTTTGTCAACACGTAATGGGGGGGTTTTTGTAGTGTTTTTGGTTGCGATAAAATTAAAATTGCGTTTAAATAAAATTCACAACAGTAAAACAAAATTTAGACGGTAAAAATAAAATTGGTACATTAAAATGAAATCACAGCCATTTGAAATATCAAAAACAACTCGCAACAACTCAAATACTGAAAATCAAGTCAACATATAATATACAACATTTTAAAGCAAAGGAAATGAAAAAGTGTAAAACTTCCCTACTATTAACTGTGCCCAATTCATCTACCAAAAGAAATTTAAATTTACAATTGCCTTAAAACCACTCCTTGACCGTGACTTTACTTAATTCCTTTTTTATTATTAAACAAAAGAAATGCTTCACTTAAATCCTCTTGCCACTTCTTCTGCAGACGTGAAAGAATTGACTTGGTGTGGTTTAAGAATTCTCAAAAGCTTGCTATCCTTCATTCACGTAAATTCATTCTCCAAAATGCTCTTCGAAAGCTTTTGTCTTTTTGTATAAAACTAACACTTAACTTTTTCCCATAAGAATAATATAAACAATCCTATTCTAAGAAATCATAATCGGTGCAGACTTCCCATTCACGGTTCTCTACAAGTTTTAATAAATTAAGCAAAGTAGAATTATGTTGAAGAAAGATGTTGCTGGACTCATGATCATTGTCTAAAAGAAAGCGAGTAAAAGCAAAATGAAAACATATATTACTTCTAGTAGGACCGTCCACTTTCTTAAAGGAAAAAGGAAAGCATACTTGCTAAATTCAAAACCATATTACCGTCCAAACAAGCTACATGAAGTGAAAGCATGGATAAGCTATTACTATATGACCACTTTTGCCGAGAATTCATGTGTTGGTGGACCATGGTTGCACTTCTCCAAATTGCAAGTAGGAATCACACAATTCTAGCTATTTTGACCGAGAATCACACCTCCATATTCATCTACTTCTTCAAGAGTTTTCTCCAAGCAAATCACCATACTCACTCTCTCAAAAGCTCATCACATATGCGTCTCTTCTAATCATTACAGAAGCTTCTTCTCTTCATCTCCAACTCAGTTCTTGTATTTTAAGAAAAGAAAGAAACGTATACTTCACTTCAGCCGTGAAAGCAGTTCGTTCTTCTCTCCCTCTATGGACTTATCATCTCACACCAGCACCCCCTTTCTCCTTCATCAAGCCATCCTCTCTAATATTCTTGCTATGCTCTCTGAAAAGAAGAAAAGAAGATGATTCCAAAAACTACCGAGAAGAAGGAGTTAAGAGACCTCCAAAATCAGCATGTGTGTTGTCTCTTTGTGCCCATAGAGTAGCAGCTTGTCTCCCCTAGCAGCAGCTAGCTTCCTCATTTTTCTTCAAATCAATCCCCTCTTTTCTGCTTCCTGCTCCCTACTCCTGTTGTGTGCTTGGACGTTTCCAGCCAGCTGGACACACGGATGTCTGCTGCCACATATGCTATGCATGGATTTAGCACTTCATCTTAGGTTGACGTCGTGTTTGTTGTTTTTGTGTGCACCAAAAATTCAATCCGTGCATTTCCCTTAGAAGTTTCAATTGGAAATTAATAATTGCTGGTTTCTTTCCCTCCGAAGAAAAATAAATTTCATTTTTGTTTCTTATTTAGTTTAAAATGTAATTGATGAGAAATTTATCTTTCAGTCCTAAAATTATCCGATAATTTCCCTGCACTCAATAATGTAAATAATTAGTCTCAGATAATTCAAATTAATTAAAATAAGAATTTCTGATCGAATTAACCACAATTCAGAAAAATGGGAAAATACTGGATATTTGAACACACTTTCCTGATTAACTCTAGTACAATAAACTAAGTGCAGTGCAGAAAATAATGATTCATCAAAATAGACCACACTTAGTCTTTTGCACTCTTGGGCAAAATCTAGACGGAAGAACAGGGAATTACTCAAACATCATGGAGGTGACACATACTCGACAGACAGACAACAAAGACTCCAAAGCAGAAACACACTTTCACAATTCTCACAAAATCTGGACAGTAAAAGGTATAGGCAGAATTCCACACAGAATCAATGAAAACAAATACTCAAAGAATCATCCGAACAGTTCAGTACAAGGGAAACAGTTAATCAGTTTAAGAGATGAATCGACATCAACAGAGCCTCACAGATGCACACAATCAGTGTTTCTCTCAAGTGTTTAAGGTAAATCAATGTCACTCAATGAACTCAAGAAAGCAAACACAAATAGGCTTGGCAAGCCTCTAATATCAACAATCAAATAGATACGCATGTTCAAATCAAAAGGTCTTTTTATGGTCATAATGGGGTCAAGGACAAGGGAGGATATATCTGGATAAAAAGGTATAAACCATAAGGGATAGATGAGCAATGGGGAACAAGTATAAACACATTCAAACTCACCTACAACCTCTAATTCCATCCTCTAGTTAACTCCATTATTCACCGTTGTTCACAATTTTTTTCTGTTTTTCTGATTTTTTTTTTCTTCATCCTGTCTCTTTTCTTTACTCTGTTCAACACACAATTTCAAGAGACAAGATGCACCACATATTTACAAACAGAAACAAGATATGAAGAGAACTCACTAGCCAATTCATCTGAAATTCCCAGGAGACCGCACTTATTCCCAAAACAATTCCAAAGCTACAAAATTCCCTAAGGTTCAGGTAATAATGGTTTTTCACTTAGGGCTAGTGTATGAGCTTCAAAACAAAGAAATGAGGAAAAACATAGGCTCAAAAGGGTTATCAATGGATCAAAACAGGGTAGGCTTATCTGGCTTAGAGGCTCAACAACAAAATGCCTTTATCCCTTTCAAAAATGCGTATTAGTCAAGAATCAATTCAAAGAGTGAAGCCAAGACATATGTGCAAGCAATCAAGGCATATATCACACACAAGAAAGATCATCAAATGGCTCAAATCTCACACAGGTAATATGGTCACCATCAATTCAACTCTCAAATATCATGATCATCTCCCAAGCAAAGTAAAGCAAGGAATTCAACAGTTCAGAGTATCAATGAAGTGCAGGAAAACTGACAACCTAATCATAGTCCAGAATTCACGAAAATCATGCAAAACTTGTACATAAGACACAACAAAATACACAAAAACGAAACATAAACAAAGAAACAACCTCCCCTAATAGACCACACTTAAACGACACAATGTCCTCAGTGTGTCACAAAACAACAAATCAAAACAATCAGAACAGTCATCAAATATCGACAAAGTGCAATAAAAGTGAGTAGGGAAGGAGAAAAGAAACTCCCTGAGTCAGGTGGGAGGGTAGGTGGGGTAGACCAAAGACGTCTCCTCCACCACTGCATCCAACAGAGAAGGATTGCTGAGGAAGGGCTTCAGTCTATGCCCGTTCACCTTGAAGCTTTTAGCTGCATATGGACTTTGGATTTCTACTGCACCATAAGGATAAACATTAGTCACAACAAAAGGTCCAGTCCACTTTGATCTCAACTTACCACCCATGAGGCCGAGTCTAGAGTTATACAACAAAACCTGTTGGCCAACCTCGAAGTCCTTTCTAACAATAGAACTATCATGGAACCTCTTGGTCCTTTCCTTGTAGAACTTCGAGTTCTCATAGGCTTCTAATCTAATCTCATCCAATTCATTCAGTTGCAACTTTCTTTCCTCTCCCGCTTGGTCCATGGAGAAGTTGCATGACTTCACAGCCCAGTACGCCCGATGCTCGATCTCAACTGGTAGATGACACGCCTTTCCAAAGACAACCCTGTACGGAGACATCCCAATCGGTGCTTTGTATGCAGTCCTGTGGGCCCAAAGAGCATCGTCCAATCTACTACTCCAATCTTTCTTGTTGGGCTGGACAATCTTTTCCAAAATCCTCTTAATCTCCCTGTTGGAGATCTCAGCCTGCCCATTTGTTTGGGGGTGGTAAGGTGTAGAAACTCTGTACGTCATCCCATATTTCTTGAGCAAAGCTTGCATGGATCTGTTGCAAAAATGGGTTCCCTGATCACTAACAATTGCTCTAGGCACTCCAAACCTGCAAAAGAGGTGAGATCTAACAAAATCCACAACAACCCGAGCATCGTTAGTTCTGGTGACTTTAGCTTCCACCCATTTTGAAACATAATCCACAGCAAGGAGAATATAACAAAAACCAAAAGAAACAGGAAAAGGACCCATGAAATCTATACCCCAGACATCAAACACCTCACAGAACAACATAGGCTGTTGAGGCATCTCTTGTCTCTGTGAAATTGATCCTCCTGCTTTTTGACAAGGTTCACAGGTGCTGCAAATCCTTTCTGCATCTTTGAAGATTGAAGGCCAATAGAAACCATAGTCAAGCACCCTGCGAGCTGTTCTTTGTATCCCCAGATGACCACCAGGTGAGGAGGCATGACAAAACTACAGGACCGAGTCAATCTCATGGTCTGGAATGCATCTCCTAGTAACCTGGTCACTGCACAACTTCCACAGATATGGGTCATCCCAAACATAATACTTAGCATCACTCTTAATTTTAGAAATCTGAGCACGTGATGCTAAGGGAGGAAAAATAGAAGCAACCAAATAATTTACAATGTGTGCAAACCAAGGAGTCGGGTGAGAAGAAGAAATCATCAACAAACTCTCATCAGGAAAGTCATCCTGGATGGGCAACACATCAACTTCATTCCCATCTCTCTCAATCCTGCTAAGGTGGTCCGCAACTAGATTCTGTGCTCCACTCCGGTCCTTAATCTGCAAGTCAAACTCCTGGAGCAGTAGCATCCACCTGATCAATATAGGCTTTGACTCAGTCTTTTTCAACAGAAACTTAAGAGCTGCATGGTCAGTATACACAATAACAGATGATCCAAGCAAATATGACCTAAACTTATCAAGGGCAAAAACAATTGCCAACAACTCTTTTTCAGTGGTGGTATAGTTTGCTTGGGCAGCATCTAAAGTGCATGAAGCATAGTAAATCACTCTCGGCAGCTTGTCAATTTTTTGTGTCAAGACAGCCCCCAATGCATAATTAGATGCATCACACATGAGCTCAAATGGGGTTGTCCAATCCAGTGCCTGAATGATAGGGGTGGTGGTCAAAGCTTCCTTCAGGCAATCAAAAGCCTGCTTGCATCTGTCATCACAAACAAAATCAACATCCTTCTGCAGCAGTCTGGACAAGGGAAGCGCCTTCTTGCTGAAATCTTTGATGAAGCGCCTGTAGAAACCTGCATGTCCAAGGAAAGATCGCACCTCTCGCACGCAAGAGGGGTAAGGCAACTGCGAAATCACAGATATCTTAGCAGGATCTACCTCTATTCCCTTTTCAGAAATGATATGCCCGAAAACCAAACCTTGTTCAACCATGAAGTGACATTTCTCAAAATTGAGAACAAGGTTTGTTTCTATGCATCTTTGCAAAACTTTTTCCAGACTGTCTAAACATGCATCAAAAGAGGATCCATACACAGTAAAATCATCCATAAACACCTCTATGCAATTCTCAAGAAAGTCGCTAAAAATGCTAAGCATGCATCGTTGGAAGGTACCAGGAGCGTTGCACAGACCAAAGGGCATCCTCCTATAGGCAAAAGTGCCAAAGGGGCAGGTGAATGTTGTTTTCTCTTGATCCTCAGGAGCAATATTGATCTGAAAATATCCAGAAAAACCATCAAGAAAACAATAATGAGATTTACCTGCCAGGCGCTCCAGCATCTGATCAATGAATGGCAGGGGAAAATGATCTTTCCTGGTTGCTTGGTTGAGCCTCCTATAGTCAATGCAGACTCTCCAACTGTTCTGCACTCTAGTTGGGATAAGCTCATCCCTCTCATTCTTCACCACAGTGAGGCCAGTTTTCTTGGGCACAACATGGATGGGGCTCACCCACTGACTGTCTGAAATAGGGTAGATGATTCCAGCTTGCAAAAGCTTGGTCACCTCCTTCTTGATGACTTCCATGATCACGGGGTTTTGCCTTCTTTGTGGCTGTCTGACTGGCTTTGCCCCATCTTCCAAAAGAATTCTATGCATACATGTAGATGGGCTAATACCAGGTATATCAGCCAAACTCCAACCAATGGCCTTCTTGTGTTTCCTCAGTACACCAAGCAACTTCTCCTTTTGAACAGAATCAAGGAAAGTAGAAATGATCACTGGTTTCTTCTCATCATCCTCCAAGTACACGTACTTGAGGTTATCTGGTAGCTGTTTCAGCTCAAGAGTGGGTGCTTGCAAGTCAGATTCAAGTGTACTACCTGCAGCATGGTTAATGCATTCTGACTCTAAAGAGTGTACAGGTAAAGGCAGAATACTCATCTCATCACAATCAAAATCAATGTCCATCTCAGATATGTCAACAACATCATCAATATCATTCATAGCATCAATATCCTGGACATCACAATCCTCATCAAAATCCACAACATTATCAACATCATTCTCAAATCCTGATTCAATGCATGAATGCAAAGAAGACAGAAAAGAATGCTTCTTCTCATGCACAGAATGAAAGTTTCCAACAACAAATTCATCAATAATTTCATCCAATGTATCAATCCTAAACAAAGAATGGTTCTCAGCTGGAAATTTCATTGCATCAAAGATATTAAAATGAACAACAATATCAGCAAATTCCATAGACAAAGTTCCAGCATATACATCAATCTTAGTTCGGGCAGTTTTCAAGAATGGCCTGCCTAAAATAATGGGAGCGGATCCATGAGAGAATCCCTCCTCCATTTCCAAAACATAAAAATCAGCAGGAAAAATCAATTCACCAACCCTTACCAAGACATCTTCTATGAAACCTGTTGGGTAAGTAACACTCCTATTAGCCAACTGAATGACCACACCCGTGGTTTGCAAAGGACCAAGAGATAAAGATTCATATATAGACAAAGGCATGACATTAACAGAAGCACCCAAATCAAGCATGGCATTCTCAAATTTATTGTTTCCAATCACACAAGGAATGCAAAATATACCTGGGTCCTTGCACTTTTCAGGAATGTGTGGAACGGACTTACCAATAAGCGCAGATACATTCCTTCCCATGCTAATCCTCTCATTACCCTTCATTTTCCTCTTGTGTGTGCACAACTCCTTCAAGAATTTGGCATACTTTGGTATCTGCTTGATGGCTTCAAGTAGAGGTATGTTCACCTCCACCTTCCTGAAGGTCTCCAGAATTTCTTTATCCACCTCTTCCATCTTTTTGCTAGGAAGTGCTCGTGAAGGGAATGGAAGAGGGATAGGTCGGTCAACCAATGGAGAAGGTGCGGCAGCGGTAGTGGTAGACAACGGAGGAGATCTTACTGAAGAAGAACCACCAGCTGGAGAAGAAGATCCACCCACTTCAAACGTCTTGTGTGGACCATCATGGTCGTCCTCTCTAGGAAAAATGACAGGCACGGGTGTAGGTGTAGAAACGGGCTCTGAAGGTACAACAATTTGCTTCTCTGATCTGAGGGTTATGGCACTCACATTTCTTGGATTCTGCACAGTCTGGGATGGTAACTTATCAGAATTCTGAGACTACACCTGATTTATCTGAGTGGCCATCTGACCCATCTGGTTAGTGAGACTCTGTATGGAAACTCCCATCTGGTTTATCTGAGTCGCCATCTGTAGGTTTTGAATGGTCATTTGTCTCACTAACTCTTCCAATGAAGGTTCAGATGAAGTGGAAGGTTGGGTAGCTGGTTGAGCAGCTGCTTGGACAGGTGCCTCTTGCTGTTGTTGTTGTTGTTGTTGTTGCCTCTGGTATTGTTGCATAGGTGGAGGCACATATCTGTTAGGTGCTCCAGCATTCTGGAAAGGTGGCGCCTGCTGCTGATGCTGTGGCGCATTGTTCCATCTGAGATTGGGGTGATTCCTCCACCCTGGGTTGTACCTGTTGGTGGACAAGTCATGATTTTGCTGTTGTGGTTGACTGTTGTTATAGATATTTGTAGCATAAGCCTGAGGCGCATCAGAGTGCTGTAGAGAAGGACACACATCTGTATAATGGTCGGTGGAAGGACAAATAGCACACACTCGTGCAACAGATGCAGATGGAGCTGTAGATCTCTGGTTGGTAGTCCACTGTGTCACCAACTTTGCCAGAGAGTCAATCTTGCTTTCCAATTTGCTTTCGACAGCTGATAAAGATTGGGTAACAACGTCGTGTACGCCCCTTACCACAATGGCATCATTCCTGGTACTAAACTGTTGGGAGTTGGAGGCCATCTTCTCAATCAATTGCCTGGCCTCAGCAGGTGTGGTGTCTCCAAGAGCTCCACCACTGGCAGCATCAATCATACCCCGATCCATGTTGTTCAGACCCTCATAGAAATACTGAATAAGAAGTTGTTCTGGTATCTGATGGTGGGGGCAGCTAGCACAAAGTGTCTTGAATCTCTCCCAATACTCATACAGGTTCTCTCCACCAGTCTGCCTAATCCCAGTTATGTCTTTTCTGATAGCTGTGGTCCGGGATGCTGGGAAAAATTTATCTAAGAACAACTTCTTCAGATCATCCCAATTGGTGACGGATCTAGGCGCCAAACCATACAGCCAATCCTTAGCAACATTTTCCAATGAATGAGGGAATGCCTTCAGGAAGATGTGCTCTTCAGGAACATCATGAGGTTTCATACTGGAACATACAATGTGGAATTCCTTCAAATGCTTATGTGGACTCTCACCTGCAAGACCACTAAACTTGGGCAACAAATGGATCAGTCCAGTCTTGAGAACAAATGGAACGTCCTCATCAGGATATTGGATGCACAAGCTTTCAATATCGAAATCAGGTGCAGCCATCTCCCTAAAAGTCCTCTCGCGAGGTGGAGGTTGTGCCATATTGTTCTCAATGTGAAAACCAACAGAATCAGAATCAGAATCAAGTACAGATGCAGTAGATGCAGTATGCACAGAGTACTCAACAGTAGGATGCACAATATCTAATGGAACAGGTTCAAAAACAGACTCTAAAGACAAATTCCGAGAATGCCTAATTAAGCTATGAAAAGTCCTATCAATCTCAGGATCAAAGGGTGGTATGAATCCAGGATTTCCTCTAGTCATGCACTAAATCACGACACCCTGTAATCATGAAACAATAGCACAAAAAATTCAAACCACAAAAATAAACACCCTGTTTAGGATGACTTACATGTTTATGTGTGTATGGACGTTCTTGGAAATGCTAGATTGAATTGAAATTATCTGTATGTTTTTTTGAGACCTAGCTCACCCTTGCATTATACGTGTTGCATGTGTTTGTCTTCTCCCTTGCGATGATCATCCAATCCTTTGGATGTGAGCAGTAGGTGATGATGTACCATTGGAGCAAGCTTTGCAGGTTGAAGAAGACCCAGCCCCTAGTACTTAGGCCCTCTACTAACTCTTAGTTGATTAGCGTGTTATTTTGAAAAACTCCTAGCTTTTATTTTATATAGTTCGACACTTTTAGAAAACATTTTAGGTCTCTTTAAAATTTCAATAGCCTTGTATTTTGGAGAACTTTGGAAACTTGCACTCAAGTTTGATTTCGTTTTAATTCCCTCTATCTTTTGGATGACTGTATACATATTTAAATACTATTACATCTATCTCTCGACTGCTTTTACATATTATAATAACTGAATCCTATTATATTATATGTGTATATAATATTTTGGGATGTCACATTAATGATGATAAATTAATAATATAATATACTATATGTTTTAATATATATAATCATTTGAGTATATCTAACTACCATTAAATTTCGTAGAGAATTTTAATAAAATGATTTAAGAGAATATTTAGGATACTATAAATTATATTGAAAATAGTATATATATTTAGATGTTTACAATGTTAAAAAAACTTAATAATATTCTAAAATTTGTTTTAAAAATATTTTATTTTTAATATTTTTATTATAGAAATAGTCATGCAAAGAAATAGATAAATGCTTTTGGAATATACTTATAAATATAATTGCAGGTAATTCCATTTGTTGTAAAATCATTGGGATTTAATGATATAGAAAAAAAACATAACTCAACTAATTGTCTTATTTTTTGGTATTCACTTCTGTCGTTATACTTTATAGAAATATTACATAATTGTTTTACAAGAAATTCTTTTCACTCAACTGTTGTAACATCCCAAAATACAGTAATAACCATAAATTAGAATTAATTACATTTCATAATCAAACAGTGCAGTCTTTACACTAAAAATTAATGTTCATAAACCAAACGGCTTTAAGTACAGAATTTACTACAATACTACAGAAATAATAAGAGTCAGGGACGAACGACTTTACAAAACCAAATAACCAAACGTTCAAAAATCAAAACTAATTAACTAACATCTAAATAAACGAACGCTCTAGGGCTCGGCCTTGACTTCCACGTCTACCAGATTCTCCTCTTCAATAACATCTTCTAGCAATGCCTCGCCTTCTGCTCACATCCACACGGATGATCATTGCATTGACAGGACGGACGTACAAAGACGAGAGACAACACAAGGAACAACGAAGGGTAAGCTTATGTAATTTAATTCATACATCAAAATTTAAATCAACATTTCAACAACACAAGAATAGTTCAACACATATAAAACCATACGAAATGTATCACTAGACGGACCGTCCGGACTGTATGAATCTGCGTAGCTACAGGCGTTCTTGCACCCGGGTGATGTATTAACTGGAATAATCACATCAGCTGCCACCCGAGGTTAGCCCTATCCAAAGTACCCCTAAGGACTAGAACCTCCTACCGTTCCCACACATGACCTACCCTCCTCTACGTGAGGACGAGTACTCACGGAACATCAGGATGAACAGCCAGCATTAGCATGCCCGCAATCATACTTTACAAAATTCCATATTCATCCATACATGAGTCGTTCCTCCCTGGAACGCTCGTTCAAAATCCACAATCATTAATTCATCTCATATACCGTTCGTTCATTATCATTCTTCACTTTAACCTCATTTTCGTCTTTCATTACATTTACACAAAATAACGAGCGTTCAGCCCTCTTCATAACGAGGACGAACGTGAAAAACGAGATCGAGAACTTCTCGTTTCAGAACTGAATAAGACCGACACATCAGATTTACCGAACGTCATTTTCTATTTGAATCAGTTGAATGAACTGACTCTAGGAAGATCAAATCACTACTCAAAGAATGATTTAAGTAGAGAGGCTCTAGGCCGAATCCAATTAGATGAAGACACCTCAAGACGAGTAGAAGACCATACCGAGAACAATTTAATTATCGAAGCCGACTGCCACTCAATGACCGAACGCGGTATACTGATTTATAGAAATTTGGACGAACGCTATTTCTACCCATTTGATAATTATCGACAAAAACGAGCGTTCGGTATAAGACCGAGCGCCACTCAATACGTACGCTTTGGGTCGAGACCCATCGCTGATTTGAACTCATAATTATAAATAGAAATAGGGTTATTACATGATGGTGAAGATAGAATTCATAATGACTAAAGATCCAATTATGTTTAAAAGTTTCTCAATTCCTCACACAACACTCAGGATATCTACGTTGGCCGAACGCTCAAACGTAGCACTAATAAAAGAGGGCGTTCGTCCTCAACTAGAATTCTTTCCAAATGAAAGAATTCAATTTCAAAGAAGTTTGGTAACAACACCGAACGGTCAAGGACCGTTCAATGACGAACGTTCATTATCATAGGAAATTCATATTCAAAGTTTCATTTACATTAAACTCATTTCTCCGCATAAACTTTCATACTTTCAAATACTCATATCATAGCACATTTCATACTTCTCATACATCAACTCATAATCATAATCATATACCAAAAATCAAATAATACAGATCATACTTCAAACCACACACAGAACGTTCATACAGCACAATACACACATACGAATTAAATTGAATAAGCTTCCCTTACCTGGATCAGTGAGTGAAACGTTCTAAACGTAAGATTTTGAGTTCGCCCGTCTACAGCTTTCTACCCTCAAGATCACTTAACTCTTCCAACTAAATCTAACCATATAAAATCAAGAATAACTTAGATTATACCCCTTCATGCAACAAGAATTGGGCTTCGCATGTAACAGAAGGACGAACGACTAAGGGAAGAAACTTACCAGTTTCAGAACTCGGAGATGATCAGTTTAAAATGGAGCTTATGACGCCGGGAACGCTTCTACGGTTTCTGAAACGGGATCGAAGAAGAGAAGGATGAGTTACCGTAGAGAGAAGGGGAAGTTTTCTAGAGAGAAGAAGGAGAAATGGAAAGTCAGAGTTTGGAGAGGAGAAGGTGCGTGCAGAAGGGAGTGGGCAGGGTTTTCAGAAAATCATTTTTGTCTGCCCCACGTCCAAACGGACGTGCGCTCCCTTGGAGACACCTGTCCTCCACTGCTGATTTCCGAATCTTCCATTCTTGACACCTGGCGTCTGTGTGCAGAGTTTTTGGGTGGGTTTTAAATGACTCTGAACAGGGTTTTGGGCGCATTAAATGAGATTAAACAGGTAGGGTTTTGGGTTAAATTTCCGAGGTCTGACAACTGTCGCTGCAAATAAAATTTGAAGAAATTATTACTTATAATTTTAAATGACAAAAAGTTTTCATATTTGTATTTCACAAAATATCATCTTAATAATTTTTTCATAATTTAAATATTACATTCTTACATCATTAAGAGGGATAACAATATTACCCTATAAAATGACATCATTATAATATCAATTGATTATTCACTCTGCAACAATTATAAGTGTTCACGTATGACTAATATTATAAGGTTGTCATTTAACAAAGGAAAATGATACTTGAACAATCTCTTTTGACAACATTTAGACACGGGACAGGTGTCTAAATGGGAGTGGTCCACGTGGAAAATCAAAAAGCAAATGAAATATGATGTGGAAAGGGGGTGGGCAGGGTTTTCAAGTTGGCGTTTCAAATTTCAAATTCATTTGGAAGAATTGTAGAGAGAGAAGCGCGAAGGTTGAGAGGGAGAGTGTGACCTAGAGAGAGAGGCCGAGAGAGTTGGAGAAAGGGAGTTTGAGAGAGAGGTCCGACGGAGTGCTTGCCGGAGTGTCGCCGAACAACGTTGAAGGCCGTGTCGGAGCTATTCAACCCCTCTAGTGGTTCCGATTCACGGCCGTCGCAGCTCCGACGTTGGCCAACGAAGCGAAGACGACATCGTCTTCCGTCCGGCCCAGCGAACTAGGCCGACCACTACAAACCGAGCGTCAACGAACGGTCTGCCAAAGTCACTACCGAACGAGTTGAGAAATCACTGCTGGAAGCCTCTACTGAACATGCTGCATTTCATCCACCGAACGGTCTGTGTTGCACCGAATGATCAGAACCAGGGAGCTCTTCTTCTTCCTCCCCTTTGGGGAGGTTTAGGTTTTGGTTTCTTTCCCATTTTCATGTATTGAACTCAGTCTCTTTGAAATTTTCTAGTTGAATCTACTTCTCCACTCAAGTTTCTTATTCATTTTACGCTTTTACTGTTCATTGTGCTGCAAGTTTTACTGTTCATCATCTATTTCACGCTGCCATGGTAGGATTTTATTGTTCATGCTTGCTTTCAGTCGCTGGTTCCATTCAAGTTTGTGTTTCTGGGTTTGCGTTTTATGCTTAAGTTTAATTTGTGCATTCTAATTCACTACAATTACGTTTTTGCATTGTGCGCGTTTACTGTTCCTGCCTTTATTGTCATACCGTTCAGTCTGTTAGAGACCGAACGGCTCCTTCATTTATGCTTACGTCTACCGTTCGGTTACTCTTTAGAACCGTTCGGCTTCTGTGTTCGTGCTTATAATAATTGTTGTTTAGAGACCGCTCGGTTTTAATGTTCATACCGTTCGGTCACCTGTAGGGTCGTTCGGCCTTTACCTTACTGTTTAAGTTGCTTTAACCGTTCGGTTCGACTTTCCTGCATTTCTATTTCGTTGGTTTGGAGGTCGTTCGGTCTCCATGCTTACCGTTCAGCCCATTCTTAGGGCCGTTCGGTTTCTGCTTGCAATGATCGGTGTTTACTTGTGCTTTAGTTTTTACTTTTAACGTTCGGCTTGTCTTGTTCCTTGTTAGGACGCTCGGTATTTAGCGACTGTTCGCTCATTTCCTTTTTCGGAGACCGTTCGGTCTCAATGTTATTACCGCTCGGTTTTTACTTCTGTGCAATTTAAAGTGCACCGTTCGGTCAGTGCTTTAGCTCGTTCGGTCTTTTATATCACCGTTCGGTTTTAACACTTATTGTTAGAACCGTTCGATTTTCTACTAACATTTCCCATTTACTGAATAATATACTAATAAATAATCCAAAAGAATAATTTTTGTGGAACATGAACTAAAATATTGTAACAAACAAAAGGTTTATTACTAAATATTTGTTGACCTTTTACACATCAAAACACATGCCCTAAGTCAAATATTGTCTTCAAAATATTATATATAATTATTCTACATAACTAGGACTTTAGTTAAAATATTTGGGTACTTATGTTATCAGTTTTGTCCACAGGGGTTTGTGAACTTCTAAAACATCTTTCTACCTCACAAAAATGACTTCCATGTTGTAATAATATTTTCTTGCGGTATCCTGCCATTTCCATCAACGTCAATTACACCTCAGGTCACCAAATAATTAACACCAACAACAAATCTAACTTTAAAATAAAATGTGGTTTAACAATCCAAATAAATGGGTACTTATGTTATGTATTATGCCCAATAAGGTAGACTTACTTCGACATCAAGGTTTTCATCTACTCTTGTCAATTTAAAAAAAATGATGATAATACACAATCAAAAAATAACGTGTGGGATCGTAGTTAATATAATTGGGTACTTACTTTATAACTTATGCACACTAGGGTGCACTACCTTTTTCATAAACGGTTTGAACTTGTAATATTCACCATCATGTTGAAAATTATTATATTTTAATAAGGCTGCTAAATTATCAATAAATAACACAACCTAGGTCCCAAAATTATGTTAGAAAACAACAAATGTACCTAACAAAACACAAATGGGATCACCGTTCAATTAAGTGGGGACTAATGTTATTACTTTTGCTCACCACGGTTACCTGACTTCAACATCGACTTAATCAATTTGTAATGTTCAGTTTCAACAATGATGGTGTATGACCAACAATATATTTCAATTTAATTTGTTTGTTATGATTTCCGGTGTAACAAAAATAATAATCAATTCCAAAACCTAATTTATATCGACAACCATGCCAAAAACTCCATAGTCATGCCTCAAATTCCCCATCAATACCATACAAACTTCATTTCAAAGAACTTTATTTCATGTTCATCCCACTTGATTTGAACTCCCTGGTTCTGTCATAAACCATTACAGACAACAAAAATCAAATCATGACAATTCAAAAAAGGATTCCAATGTTTTCAAAATTCAAACAACTATTTCAACAGGATTCCAAACATGATAACATTATCTAAAACTTAAATTCCTAATGTAATACAACTTATTCAAGTACTCATTGTTTTCTTCTAACACCTGCAGTATAAGGACTTCTTTTTACGACACTCTTAAGCCGTATTCGGGGTTGCGCTTTCATACGATCATACATTGTGCTTTGTTGCATTTCAAAACCACCTTCAAACACCGGGGTTTGCTGCTCATGTTGAACCGATGTACTTTGACAACGATCTTCACTTCCCCACAACGGTTCTTCCACAAAATCTTCATTCTTATCTTCATTTTTTGCTTCAACCAACTTTCTTAAATCGTTAATACTACTTTGCATGTCCGCAATTACCAGTGTTTGTTCTTGTACAACAAAAAATAATTTTTCCTTATCTCCTCTATTTTGCTTCTTAAATGGAATACCAAATTTCTCACAAGCTCCTCTTTGGACACACCAACATCAATAACAACCTGCAATGTCATTAACAATTTTTATTTCATAATAACACAAATCATAAATTACTTTGCACCAACACATTCGTCTAATCAACAACTACTCACCGATCCCTTTGCCAAAGCAGTTTTGATAAACTTATCCCCAATATTCATATCAACCCAGTTCAACAACCTTGGGAATTTTGTTACCCGTGTACTATAAATGGACTTCGATGTCACAAAATGGTGACAAAACCATACCTGCAAATTTTTAATCCATCAACTATGACAATAAAAATTATGAAAACAATAACGAATCATTGTCTTTGATTAACAATTACATAACAAACATGTACCTGCAACAGGTAAGCGCATCCTTGAACATGAATATGACTTTTGCTTGTTTCATTCTTCATTGTTGTTGAAGCACTACACACACTTTCAACAAAGTACTGAAAAACTAAACTGCCCCAATTGTACTTAGCCACACACCCCAACTCCCAAACAAGGTCAAAAATAATTGGAAATACTACTCCACTTCGATTCGGAAGCAAGAACTCTGATATCCCTACCAATATATACAAGCTGCAAAAATGTTCTATTGGAAAATTTTCATGTTCCTCTAACAAAAAGTCATATACCATGCTGACATCTACTTTCCCCTCAGGGAAGTACTCCCTACAAACACTACGATGCCCAACTTTATTTAAATCTATCACTTCACCAACAATAGGCAACCCTAACGACAGACAGACATCAAATTCAGTAAACTTAATAACTTTGTCCCCAAAATAAAACCCACTCATGTTATCTACCCATTGACCACATAACTTAGATAACAAATTCCTACCTATCTTAATACAACTTGGCAAGTATAACAACCAACCAAAAACACTCTTCTCAATGTAACCCTTCTGCTCAATAGTCAACCGTTCGTTCAAAAGACCTATCATCTTGGTTTTGCAGTAGTGTCTGAACACTAACTGCATACGAAGTCATGCTTACTAATTAAATACAGTCAAACAACAAATGTATGGAAATCAAATACAATCCTACGTACCTTCTTCCTTCTATCACGTCCTTTACTTTGTTCACCAAGTTCCTCCATCACACTACACCAACACAAAAAGTGAAATTACATTACACCAACACAATCAAGTAAAAGAACAAATTGGAAATGATAACAAACATTGTGAGCATTTGTTAAAAGACAAGCAAAAAGAGAACAAAAAAATAATAGTAATTTATTAATTCATATCATTCGTGCCACATAAAAGTACATTTTGTAAGACTCGTGGTACAGGAACAGAACTGGTACCTAAGGCAAATTAACTGGGTACCTGGGTTCAAGTTTTAGCACACCGAGGCCAACTACGACCACCACACTAATTTTGGGGTGGCTTGTTTATTTTCCCTCATTTGATCTACTTCTAAGTAATCTGGGAACAGTTTCTTAACATTTTATTAACAAATTCGTGCCACATAAAAATACATTTTCTAACACTCATGGTACAGGAACAGAACTGGTACCTTAGGCAAAATAAGTGGGTACCTGGGTTCAAGTTTTTGCACAGCAAGGCCAACTAGGTCCACCACTCTCATTTTGGGGTGGCTTGTTTGTTTTCCCTCATTTCAGCTACTTCTAAGTAATTTGGGAACAATTTCTTAACATTTTATTAACAAATTCGTGTCACATAAAAATACATTTTCTAGGACCCTTGGTTCACCAACATAACTGGTACCAAAGCCGAATGAAGTGGGTAATTGGGTTGAAGTTTTTTCAGAGCAAGGTCAACTAGGTTCACCACTCTCATTTTGAGGTGGCTTGTTTTTTTTCACAGCAAGGCCAACTAGGTCCATGACTACCAATCCAACAAAATTACAACAACAATGTAAGATTAACCAAACAACATCTATAAAAATCATTAACACTACAAAATGCAATAGACTTCAATTATATGTCAAATTGTAAAGGATAAACAACAAATGGAGAATCACACACACAGTATCATTAATTATATCAAAGGACCTTCTAAAAAACCCAATTCATCCCACCACATTTATTTCATCTAATAACTTATCAAATATCTACATTACGGGTAAAGCACAAAAAGTGAAATTTATTCCATAAATTTTCCCACTTTTTCCATAAACATTTTCAGTATCGTCAAAGGAATAATGTTTATGTTCTCATGTCCATAGTATCAATCATCACACATTTAATTTATCCAACAAATACTATTAACAAACCACCTCCATCATACATAAACAACATTCCACCGCCATCCAACAAGTCATATTTTTACAGCTTACACACAAACGTATCATACATAACCAAAACCATCCACATACAACATCATGCATGTATTAAAGCTTCATTCCACTGAAATAAAAAAAAAACGAACCTTGAGTGAACACAAGGTGTGCCGGTTGGAACACAGACGAAGAAAAAGGTGTGGGTGGGACTGACAACCCGGAAACCCCCTCTTTTTCGTCCACCGAACAGTCGACACTCCGGCAGCACTTCAGCGATGCTCCGGCAGCACTCCGGGACAGCGACGGAAGCAGGTGGGACGAAGCGAGACCTTGAACGCGCCCCTATGGTAACCGTGAAGATGATCCACAACTTTGCAACTTTCCCGAACCAATCGTCCTTCGCGCCCAACCATTTCCTCCATTGTCACCTTTCATTTCACTACAACAAAGAAATCCCTTCATCAGCTTTCGTGCCCACTCAAACCCTAAATCCCCAATACTTATATTCACACGTAGAAGAGCAAAATAATACGTATCATCTTACCTCCTCAACAAGACAAACTTCAACCTTTAACTGAGATGACGAAGAAGCACCCAGCTTTGCCCCCAACTGAGATGACGAAGAAGAACCCAACTTTCGTAATCTGATTTCAATCACCCACACACGTGCCAATCACTTAATCTCATTCCACAAATTAAACAAGCAACGTGGCAGATACTTAAGATGGAAGCTGGCAGAAGACGTGGCCTCGCCGTTTTCTAGATCAACAAAAAGTTGACATCGTTCCTTTTAAAGAATAATATTACATGTTGCAATACTATGAGGACTAAAAGCCATCAAAGTTTTGAGTAGGGACTAAAACCAAAAATCAATGATACTTAAAGGACTAAAAGCATATTATAATTAGTGTATGTTATTATAAAATTTACATTTGACAAATAATATATTATTACCAAATAAAATATCCACCTAATTAATTAGACATAATTTTATTGTATGAGAAATTAGCTTGGATACCTATTTAAATAATAAATTAAAATTTAACTTTTTCCAAATTTGAATATTTTTATTTAAGTTCTTAATTTTAAATAATAGAAATTTAATTTAAATATTTTAAAAATGTAGGGAAAAATACTTCTAATTAAAATAATAAAAAATATAAAAAATACAACACATAATTAAATTAAGAAATAAATAATATATTTCATGAAATTAAATACTTAATACCATAAAATACATTCAATTAATATGTCCTAAAATGTATTTATATTTAATATATATATATATATATATATATATATATATATATATATATAAAACGATGTTTCTATGGAAAATTTTTACTATTATTAAAGAATGATAAACTTTGATTACAACTATAGAATTAGAAAAAAAGGATAATAAACTTTTTTATTTGCATGACTTGATTAGTATATGTAATAATTATTTTTAAAAACATTAGATCTATTAAGAATATAAATAATTATAAAATAACAATAATCTAACTTCACGCTGTTATTCTAATAGCATGAGAGGTTTCTTTTTTATGATGTGCAAATAAGCTATGGTGTGTTACATGTTTTCATAGTTAGAGTTTAGTTTAATTGAATCTAGATATGTTATGTGTCAAAGCTAGGTTATTCTTAAAAGAAATTTAATCATAGCATAATCTATTAAATATAGTTTTGACTTGAACTAGACTATTTTAAAATTTATAAAATACTAAAACTATTAAAATTGTCACCTTAATTGCATTACACTCTTTCAATAAAATTTTGTCTTAAAACACTATAATAACCCGGAAGGGAGGTTACATATTCATAGTTTTAATTCACATTATATCTTAATACCTTGCTCGCACACCTTAAATATCATTTTTTCTCTAGAATATTTGGTAATTTTCTTAATGGAAATCGATGATAATATTGTCAAAATAAAATTCTTTGATTTTATTTATTTTATTTCATACTCAAGTTGCAATAGTAAAAAGGAAGACATAAGATGGAGGAGTAGTTAGACAATAAGAATGAAAATAAATCAACATTGTTTATTAATCAAGATTATTTTTGAAAATTTTGTAGAACATAATTTCTTCTATCAATTTTTTCAAAAGTTCTTCCCACAAATTACAGTTTTTTTTTACATTCTTGCATGCATGTATTCATAACGTTATTTGTAAGATCATGAGCATACGAAAAGAAAGTAAAGTCAATGGTTAAAATTATAAGCAATAGGAAAACTAATTGTCAGAGTTATGAAAAAAATTAATTAATAAAATGAAATCTAAATGAAAATGTAAAACTATGAAAACAAGTAAATATTTTGAGAAAGTGCATACTTGTGTTATAGGAAGTGGACTTCACTAAGTCACAACTAGTAAAACATTTATAAACAGGATCAGAGGATCTATTGCAGTGTGATCGACAATCTTTAATGCATTTATCATATGATGGAGAAAATAATTTAGTCTCACATTTAACTGCACATTTAACATTGCATATAAAAGCATCATTTTTGCTACTTAATTCAGCATGTGTAAAACTAAAAAGAATCATGACTATAACTAAAATTTCAATAGGTTTTATCTCAACTTTTCTCATATCTCTTTTCTATGTTTTTTAAGGATTTAAAATATGAATAGAAGGAAAAGTCTTTGCCATTGTTTTCCGAAAGATAACCATAAATTTATAGAGAAATACTTATTATACTTTTTTACATTCAAAAATAATTAGTCAACAGCATTTATTTAAAAATAAAAATATTAATAACTTATTTATTATTTTAAGATATAATTACATGTAAATTTTGACTATGTTTCATATTTAAAACCCAATATTTAAATATAGAAAGTTAAATACAAATTTATAAAGAAAAAAATATTATACTTTTCCATTCTTAAAAATATTTAGTCAGTAAAATATACTTTAATTGGAAAAATATTATTATGTTCTATATTATTTTATTATATACTTAATATATCAATGAATGTAATTTGTGTCTATGTCTCATAAATTTTAAATATAGTGTTTAAATAATTTATATAAAAATTATATATATGTGTGTTTTTGTGCATATGTAACATCCCAATAAATAGTAATTACCATTAATCAGAACTAATCACATTTACAAAAAATACAGTGCAGTCTTAATACATTCACTACAGCTGCCCAAAATAAAAACCGAACGTACAACAATTTACAGCGTTCAGAATTTATCTAAGATACAAAACCAGTTCTGGATGAACCATTCTGCAAAACTATATACAGAACGCTCAAAATACAATACAGAGAAATTAACTAATGCTACGGAACGAGCCCCTACTGCTCAGCTTTAACTTCAACTTCTACCAAGTTGGCATCCTCCAAATTTTCTTCTTCCAGCATTGTTTCCAAGGGTGCCTCACCATCTGCTCACATCCACAACGGATGATCATTGCATTGACAAGACGGACATACAGAAACGGTAGACAACACAAGGAAATTGCAAGGGTAAGCTTAGGTAATTTAATTCATACGATCAACATAATTTAATATAGTAAATCACTCATACATGTCATACAACATTAAACATATATCCACGCATATAGTAACTCATTCAAATTCTCATAATTAAAGACTGTCCGGACTGTATGATCCATGTATCTACAGGCGTTCTTGCACCCGGGTGATGTAGTAACTGGGATACCCTCAACAGCTGCCACCCGAGGTTGACCCTTATCAGCCCAAAGTACTATGTAGGACTAGTGCCCCCTGCCATTCCCACGCATGAACTACTCTCCTCTACATGAGGATGAGCAATCACGGAATATCAGGATGAACAGCCATCAGTAGCTTATCCATGGTCATACTACACTACTTCTCATATTCACATCATGGAGAAATTCCTCCTTGGAACGCTCATTCACAATCCAATCCAATAATATTCATTCCAAATACCATTCGCACATATTCACCATTCATCTTATTCAAATTTTCAGTCTGTGTTCACTTTCTTTATTTTAAAGAACGTTCATCACTCAATAGATAGGGACGGACATATTACAGTTCTCAAACGTCCACGTTTCTGAACAAAAGAAACGAACCATTTATCCACATGATAATTGATGACACTTAATAATTTGAAGGGTTTGATCTTAGAAATTATGGGTAATACTTAGAAAAATTTGAAGTATAACAACTCCAGGTGGAATCCAAAGAATAAAGCCAGTAAGAAAGTATTTAGATAAACAACCAAATAGGATTGAATTCAGAAAGCAACACTGCCAGTCAAAGACCGAACGTTAATTAATAATTTGGACGAACGCCATATACGTTCGCTCATGAAGCAATGAAAGACGAGCGTTCAATTATAAAAGCGAACACTGCTCAGGACGAACGCCAGGTCAATGACCGAGCACCAAATAGAACGAACACGCATTTGAACGAACGTGCATTTGAACGAACGTTCGGTATCAGACCGAACGCTAACTAGGACGACCGCTCAATCTAAGATCGAGAGTTCATTTGGACGAACGCTCAGTATAATACTAAGCGCCACTTATGACGAACGCTGGTAAACAAAACCGAGCGTCCTAACTATACTTCACTTTATTTGCAATGGTTGGACACGTTAGGCTAAGCCGAACGCTCACGCCTAACTCTTGACACCAATAACGCTCGTTCTTAACCAGAGTCCTTTCCAAATGAAAGAATTCCTTATTCTAAGTGATTTTCCAGGGAAACCGAACGGTATAAGACCGTTCGATAACGAGCGTACATGATCAATCAGAGAAGATCAGATTTCCAGATTTTTCGTTCACATTAACTTCACGGTTTTCATACAATCCATAACTTAGAATTTTTCTCCAACATAAATCTCATACATTACAGAATTCATATTATCATCTCATCAATACAGAATTTTCCAGTTTAAACATATCCTCATCAACATACAGTCAAATCATTTTCATTCCAAACCATACAGAAATTCAATCATATTCAAAATCACACATCTCAGTCTCTGCATACAGTTCAACCAATAACATCATAAATATATAGTTCAAAGCATTTACAGTCATATACAACCAGTACAACATACTCGTACATGCATACTCCAAAATTCATATATTTCATACAATTCAAACATCCAGTACACTTCATTACTGTCATAAACATCAACCAAGTATTAAATTAAATTACTCAAGCTTCCCTTACCTGGTCTAGCAGTGCACTTCCAAATGCTTTAAGGTTTCTCTCGTGCTATCACGGCTTTCTATCCAGAAATTCACTCCACGATTTCCACTTAATCTAAGATACCAAAGTCACATACAGTTCAGACCTATAACTCATTCATGCAACCAGAATTTGGTTTGCAGAAACAGAAGAAGAGAACGTTGAGGGAAGAGTACTTACCAGCCACAGAATTCTAACTTGTTCGGTTCTAATGAAAGCTTACAACACCGAGAATGATTCTACGGTTTCTGAAATGGAAGCAGAGATGATGGTAGTGAGTGATCTTAGAGAGAAGATGAAAGGGTTTTAGAGAGAAGGCAGAGATGAAGAAAGGCTAGAGTTTCATGAGGAAGAGGGTGATTGCATGCAGAGAATGGGAAGAGTTTTTCTGAAATTCTCTTCCTTCCTGCACAGAAACTAACTCCCATTCTCCACACACCACTTGTCTTCCACTAACGTTCTCAGAGTGCTCTAACCGTGACACTTGGCAGACGCATGCAGTGGGAGTGTGAGTGGGTTTTGACGTGGCACGGTGCATTAAAAGTGTGATCAGAGAATGGATTAATGTGGATAATTTATCAGGTTCTCACAGCATATATGTATAAATTTAAATTATCTAATAAATAAATAATTAATGCAATATTAAAAAAGTGTAAATATTTAATGTACGAGTGTTTTGTTCTAATTTATTTTAGAATTATTTAATGCGTCTATCTCGTGTTAATTTAATTCTTATTCTTTATGCAAAATGTTATTTTTATTTATTTTGTTAAATTACAACCTTGTAATATTAGTGAAACGTGACAACGTATAATTGCTATAGTGGAATATCAATTCATATTATAATGATGTCAGTTTATAGAGTCATATTGTCATCCTAATGATGTAAGGAAATAATATTTAAATTATGAAAAAATTATTTAGATAATATTTTTTGAAATGAAAATATGAATACATTTTGTTATGTAAAATAAGTAGTAATTACTTTAAATTTTATTTTCAGCAATAGTTGAGTGAAAATAACTTTTTGTAATACAATTGTGTAATATTTGTATAAACTATAACGAGAGGAATAAGTGAATACCAAAACATAATGAAATAAGACAATTAATTGTATTCAAAATGATTTTACAACAAATTTGAATTATCTAAATTATATTTATAAAAATATATTCTAAAAGCATTTATCTATTTCTTCGTGTACTATATAAAGTATATCGATCGGAATTGATTGTCACTAAGCAGGTACTAATAGGTCAGTTTGCCTTACGCTCTACAAATATACGACATTAATGATTTAATTTTTGGGTTTGATTACCTAAAATATATTGCACTAATGGTTAATCAATGCATGTCAGTGTCACAAGCTTTATAAGTAGACAACTTATGTCCAGGTACAATGATCATTTTCTGTCCTAATAAAATATAGACCTCTTTATGGAACATATCTTACTTGAGCGTCCGAGTGTCTCCTGCAGGTTAACAACCCCATCGGAGTGGATCACGTTATTAGGGAGAATTGAAGATCAAAAGAGAGTATAGCAAGACGACCGACGCTCGAACCAATTCAACCGAAACATTTTGGGGCCCACTGTGGGTCCAACGATATCCCCTTGAAGCCCTCGACATCGCTACTTCGAATCAACACCAGGTTTTGCGACAACAGTAAAAAATTCCGTAATAATTCCTAAAGGCATGTCTTTTATTTTGAGAACTTTCAGAAACGTTCAACCCTACATTCAACCTTGACAGGTTCTAATTTACATTATAATTTCCAAATTATAATATATTTTTTAACTCATTTTTGTGAGTAAAAATATTATGCATCGGATGGTTCAGAGCTGCGTTCAACCTTGTTAGCTTCTAACGACTCTTAATTTTAAATTATAAAATATTATGCACAGGATGGTTTAGAGCTGCGTTCAACCTTGTCAGGTTCAGGTTCTACTAACTCTTAATTTTAAATTATGGTTTAATAGGTTCGGAGGTCCCTATATTTGTGAGTTCGTTTCAATTGGGTCCTCCTATTTTGAAAGTGATCAATTTGGTCCCTAATTTAACAAAATTGAGTCAATAATACCCTTTCCGTTAAATGCAATGGACGGCATTAACTTTTTAAACATGTGGTATGTTGAAGCATCCTTCAAATAAAACTGTGCAACCTGCAAATAAAAGGATGCCTCAACATGCCACATGTTTAAAAAGTTAACGCCGTCCATTACATTTAACGGAAAGGGTATTATTGACTCAATTTTGTTAAATTAAGGACCAAATTGATCACTTTCAAAATTGGAGGACCCAATTGAAACGAACCCACAAATATAAATACCTCCGAACCTATTAAACCTTAAATTATCAAATATTATGTACAGGATGATTCAGAGTTGCGTCCAACCTTGTCAAGTTCTAACCACTCTTAATTTTAAATTATAAAAATTATAAAATATTCTGCACATGATGGTTCAAAGCTACGTTCAACCTTGTCAAGTTCTACCGACTCTTAATTTTAAATTATAAAATATTATGCACACAGAGTTGCGTTCAACCTTGTCAGGACTCTTAATTTTAAATTATAAAATATTATACACAGGATGGTTCAAAGCTACATTCAACCTTGTATTTTAAATTATAAAATATTATGCACAGTATGGTTCAGAGTTGCGTTCAACCTTGTCAGGTTCTAACGACTCTATTTTAAATTATAAAATATTATGCACAGTATGGTTCAGAGCTGCGTTCAACCTTGTCAGGTTCTACCAACTCTTAATTTTAAATTATAAAATGATATGCACACGATGGTTCAGAGCTGCATTCCACTTTGTCAGGTTCTACCAACTTTGAATTTTAAATTTTAAAATATTATGCACAGGATGGTTTAGAGCTGCGTTCAACCTTGTCAGGTTCTACCGACTCTTAATTTTAAATTATAAAATATTATGCACACAATGATTCAGAGCTGTGTTCAACCTTGTCAGGTTCTACCAACTCTTTCTTTTAAATTATATTATGCACAGGATAATTCAAAGTTGCGTTCAACCTTGTGAGGTTCTAAAGACTCTTAATTTTAAATTATAAAAATTATAAAATATTATGCAGAGATGGTTCAGAGCAGTGTTGAACCTTATTAGGTTCTACCGACTCTTAATTTTAAATTATAAAATATTATGATAAGGATGGTTCAGAGCTGCATTCAACCTTTTCAGGTTCTAAAGACTCTTAATTTTAAATTATAAAATATTATTCTCAAAGAGGTTCAGACCTCAACTTGGTCAGGTTATAATGGCCGCTAGGAGGGAAGTCAGAAAAATGACTTTAGAAATCCCCGCTCAACGTAGCAAGTCAGAAAAATGACTCCTACCTCAGGACTGCTCGGGGGGAAGTCAGAAAAATGGCTTCTGAAATCCCCGCTCAACGCAGAAAGTCAGAAAAATGACTCCTACCTCAAGACGCTCGGGGGGAAGTCAGAAAAATGGCTTCAGAAATCCCCGCTCAACGCAGTAACTCAGAAAAATGACTCCTGCCTCAAGCTGCTCGGGGGGAAGTCAGAAAAATGGCTTCAGAAATCCCCGCTCAACGTAGGAAGTCATAAAAATGACTCCTGCCTCAAGCCTCCCAGGGGAAAGTCAGAAAAATGGCTTCAGAAATCACTGCTCAACGCAGTAACTCAGAAAAATGACTCCTGCCTCAAGCCGCTCGGGGGGAAGTCAGAAAAATGGCTTCAGAAATCCCCGCTCAACGCAGGAAGTTAGAAAAATGACTCCTGCCTCAAGCCGCTTGGGGGGAAGTCAGAAAAATGGCTTCAGAAATCACCGCTCAACGTAGGAAGTCAGAAAAATGGCTTCAGAAATCTCCGCTCGACGCAGGAAGTCAGAAAAATGACTCCTGCCTTAAGCCGTGCGGAGGGAAGTCAGAAAAATGCCTTCAGAAATCTGCGCTCAACGTAGGAAGTTCAGAAAAGAACTCTTATCAATCAACTACTCAATAGGTTTAGCTTTGTCAGGTTCCAATGTCATTCATTATAAAAATAAATATTGAAGCGTTTACTTTATTTAAAAACATATTTTTTGGAGTGAAAATCTCTTGTAGAGGAAAAACTTTCAAAGAGAACTCTTAGCATTTTTTGTTCAGCCTAAGTAACAAATCCAAAGAGAACTCCTAGAGTTCGCCACTCGGTACATAGAGCAATGAAGACTTAAAACATCGAAGATAGACTCCCTAAAGACAATGTGAGCGACCTCTTTTAAAGCTCATAATAATCCCTACGCAGCTCTTTTAACAAAGAGCTTGCTCGGACTTGGGGGGCTTATGTATTATATAAAGTATATCGATCGTAATTGATTGTCATTAAGCAGGTACTAATAGGTCAGTTTGCCTTACACTCTACAAATATACGACATTAATGATTTAATTATTGGGTTTGATTACCTAAAATATATTGCACTAATGGTTAATCAATGGACGTGACTGTCACAAGCCTTATAAGTAGACAACTGATGTCCAGGTACAATGATCCTTTTCTGTCCGAATAAAATATAAACCTCTTTATGAAAGATATCTGACTTGAGCGTCGGAGTGTCTTCTACAGGTCAACAACCAATTGGAGTGGATCGCGTTCTCGGGGAGAATTGAAGATCAAAAGAGAATAAAGCAAAGAAGGACGATCGACACTCGGACCAATTCAACCAAAACACTTTGTAATATTTTTTCTATAATAAAAATATTAAAAATAAAATATTTTATCACAAATTTTATAAAATTATTAAGTTTTTTTAACATTGTAAACATCCAAATATATATAATATTTTAATGTCATTTATAGTATCCAAAATATTATCTTAAATCATTTTATTAAAATTCTCTACAAAATCTAATATTGGCTAGATATACTTAAATGATTATATACCGCTAGTAAAAACAAGGGTTTCTAATGCACTATATACGCTTCGATTTCGTAAAAATTGAAGCGTATAAAAACACGGTGGCAGTTTCGTAATAAAAGCCAAAGTATATGCCTCGATTCATAAATAATCGATGCCTAAAGGATTTATTGCCTCGGTTAAAAAAGAAATTGAGGCATAAAACCCTTCGCCAACCAACTACCCCATCTTCAAATCAGAGTTTTTGTCTGACACCTTTTTGGGAATAACATTCTGCCTTGGTTATCTTGTCAACTGAAGCATATAACTCCGCAAAATCCCTCTGCAAGCACTAATATCCTCTGAAAAATCCTAGAGTAGGGCATACTGCCTTGGTTGTGCTTAGAACCAAGGCAGTATGTCCTGCCACAACTAGTTAACGTCTCAAATTGAACGTTCCAAAATCCACTTTGGCAACCTATATTGCCTCGGTTTTCGCTTAGCCGATGTCGTAGGGGCTTTATGGTTCAGTTTGCCCACAGACCAAGGCATATATGCTGGCTATAATTTCAAAATTGCCATTACAGAATGTATTTTGAGTTTTTCTTAAGGTTTATGCATCAATATACTATACAACTGAGGCAGTAGAGTGCCTACTGCCTCGGTTATTTGAGGAACCGAGGTAGTAGCTCATTCGTAGGTTAAAATTTTCGAGAGTTAAAACAAAACGCACTATTCATTGCTTCCTCGTGTGTCTTCTTCTCGTTGCGTTGTTGCATGTTTCTGTGTCGCTTCTCCACTGCTCTCTCCGTCGGCTTCTAATAACGGTTGAAGTTACCATTATTAGTGATTCAATTTTGATATTAAATTAACCCTTTTTGACTTAGAAACTTTAATGATTCCTTGCTTCAAGTTTATTTTGTGATTGAAGAGAGTTGAGGTTAGACTTGATGATTTTATTACTAATTTCCCTTGATTTTGTAGGATATTGGAATTATTTAGAAGAGGAGTTAAAGTAGCAAGCAGTTGGAACTCAGAAGGACAGAAAAAGCACCAAAAGAGAAGGCTATAGAAGGCCGCAGGACGATTAGGGGCCCTTTTTTGAGGCCCCCAGCGCGATATGTCGTGGAGCCATGCCTGGGCGCCCTTTTAGGGGCGTTGAGCGCCAGACTTCATGTGCCGCACCACGCTTGGGGGCCCTTCAAGGGTCGCTGAGCGCCACTTCTCTCGCAAGCTCACCTAGGCACCCTAAGTAGCAGCGTGGAGCACCAACATCTTGGGCTTGGACTTTATTTTCTGATCTATTTAAGGACCTGTATATGTTGGGGTTTGGATCTTAGGATGGTAGAGACGCAAATCACACTTTTCGACTCTTTGGAGGCAGAATTGGATGCAAGAGCTCTCCTCTTTAGTTTCTAGGATTTTTCTATCACTTTCATTCCATTGTACACCTAGTTTCTTCATGACAATGGAGAACTAATCTTATTTGTTGTTAGGGAAGATGTAACCTTTAAACTCTCATGTATTTGAATTTGTTTTGAATTGCTATATGCTTCTTTCATTAATTGTTAGGGGTTTTTTCCTTTTCTTTATGCTTGTTATGTTTTAACCATTCATGGCATGATTTTATGATCTTCTTTGTTATTAGGAAATACCTAGAAACCACGATATGGAGAATTTCTCCCAAAAGCAATATTGCCCAAGGATGGGGATAGGAGGTTCGGTTGTCTTAAACTTTTGTTCGTAATGCAGAATTAATTATTAGGGATTCAAGGGATTTTGGTCTAATAATTAAGGTTGGACTTTCTTCGCCGAGGGATCGGGTTTTAAGTAATTTAGAGAGTGACACTAACAATTGAATGAAGAAGATAAATTCATATATGCATGAGAGTAAGGACGGTGAAACATAAATCCCAACAACATACTCATCTCATATTATCAATATCATTCACTCACCTTTGTGTTTTGCCGCAATTGATGAAATTGGATTCATATTTACTTTTTCTGTATTTTGCATTTTAAACGAATGAAGTTATTCTTAAGTCGTAATTTGTTGAGGTATTACATGTCTATTTAGTGTCATGAGTCTTCTGGGATACGATACTTGGCTTACAATTTTATATTACTTGATACGATTCGGTACATTTATCGAGGTCTGAACAACCTCCAAGGACTCTACCATAGTGGCTCCATTTGTGTCGCGCTCACGGTTGTGCATCTCATTGCCTCCAACGATACCGCTGCTCCCTCTGCCACTACCTTCAACGACCACGGGGCCTCCATTTTTGTCACACCGAGGGTTGTGCATCTCACTCCCTCCAACAACGTTTCTGCATCACTACTCTCTCTGCTGCTGCTCCCTCCACCGTTGCCCCAATGTCTCCACCGATGCCACATAAAGGAACTCCATTGTTGCCTTGGAGTCTCCAACCAAACGAACTGCTCTCCACGCTACCTCCATATCTTTCGCGCATTGCTCTCCACTTCGCTACTAGTTAATTCATTTCACAAGTTTTTTTTTTGTGTTTGATAATATGTGTTTGATAATTATTTTGATATTGATATATTGGTGATTGAATTATCAATTTTATTGTTATTTGGTGATTAAGATGAATATTAATTTGATAATTATTGTTGTGAGATTGATATATTGGTGATATGATTATGAATTTTATTATTATTGGTGATTAATACGAATATGTGTTTGATAATTATTGTTGTGAGATTGATATATTAGTTATAGGACTAGCAGTTTTATTGCCATTTGATGATTAGAATGATGTTCCATATGTAATTATTTGTTTGCTTGAATATATATTATTGTTTGTGAATTAGCCTTAGTTTCCCCTTTGAGATTCAATACGAATTTTTTTGAACAAAGGTACTTTTTACAAATGAATAGGGAGGACATGGTAATAATAATTTACAAGTAATTAATCTTGAATTATCCGGTTGGACAGTTTAAGAAGAGTAATAACTTTTTCATAGTTTATTAATACATATAAATTTTAATATACATGTCTTAAATTTCATGAAAATTTGCAGTTGTGTTTTGTATTGATCTTCGGGTGCTTATTTGATTGTGATTTATAATCGCTTTCATTTCGTGTAACTTGAAGAGCAATGCGAAATGTTGAAAACTTTTTGTGAAATTTTAGATATATTGTTTAAAATATATATGTTTAATAAACTAAAAAAAGTGAATCTTCTTGAATGGGATAAGGTCAGACCTTGAATACAAAAATGATCAAAGTGATCATTCAAGATTATTGAAATTGTGTAAACAATTTCAGTAAATATGCGTACGGATCAACATTGGATTAATTCATACAGTTCGCGCAACGTAATGCGAGTACAAGTGATGATGAAGTCAAGTTTAGATGTCCCTATGTCAACTGTTAGAATGGGAGGAAAATGAACGCAACCAATATTTGGGAACATCTTATCTATGATGGTTTCATACAACATTATATAACATGGATATGGCACGACGAATTAATAGACTTTGCAACTGTCTCTCCAACTTAAAATGTATTCGATTCCACCATAGAAGATCAACCAGAAGAAGACAACTTAGACGACATGATTCGCGATGTTGGCGTAGAAGCTTTCCCAAGCACATGTATATGAAACGATGTCCACTAATGCAGAGACTCCTTTATATGTGGGTTCAACTAAATTCACACGGTTGTCAACGGTGTTAAAACTCATGAATTTAAAGGCGACCAATGGATGGACTGATAAGAGTTTTACAGAATTGTTATCGCTATTGAATGAAATGCTGCCACATGGAAATACATTACCTACTCGTAATTGTGATGCAAAAAAAATGCTTTGTCCGATGGGTGTAGTATGTAAATGGATACATGCATGTCTGAATGATTGCATATTATATAGGAATGAGTATGAAGTTTTGACAAACTGTCCAAAATGTGGGTTAACATGATACAAGTCTAAAAACAACAGTGAAGATAGTGGTTACACAGAAAAAAGTGGTTCTTCTTTGAAAGTAGTTTGATACCTTCTACTCATGGCCAAACTTAAGCGTTTGTTCGTGAATTCGAAAGACGCTAAAAACCTAAGATTGTATGCAGATGAGAGAACCATTGATGGACTGCTTCGGCATCCATCTGATTCAAAGGAATGGAAAAATATTGAACAAGAATTCCCCCAATTTGGTCAAGAATGTAGAAATCTTAGGTTTGGTTTAGCTATTGATGGAATGAACCCATTTGGTAATTTAAGTTTTAATCACAGCTGTTAGCCCGTTATACTGATAATTTACAATTTATCTCCTAGGTTGTGCATGAAAAGAAAGTACATGATGGTGTGAATGTTGACATAGATGTTTATCTTAGGCTCCTAGTTGAAGACTTGAAGTTGTTGTGGGTTGGTGGGAGTGAAATATTTGATGCCTTTGCTTCTGAAACTTTCATGATGAATGTCATGTTATTTTGCATCATTAATGACTTCCCAGCTTACGGTAATTTGTCGGGGTACAGTGTGAAGGGTCATAAAGCATGTCCTATATGTGTAGAAAACACTACAGCTCTGCAATTAAAACAGGGAAGGAAGACAATGTATATGTGTCATCGAAGATTTTTACAACCTAATCATCCATATCGAAGGTTAAAAAGACATTCAATGGACAACAAGAGAAAGATGATGCACCAATTCCACTTACTAGCCTTGAAGTCCGTTAAAAGTTAATAAAGTGCATCATGTATTTGGGAAAACATCCAAGAAGTCATCTGTAACGACCCCTTGGAAGAAGAAATCAATATTGTTTGATCTTCCATATTGGTGAAAGTTATATGTTAGACATTGCATAAATGTAATGCATGTAGAGAAGAATGTGTGTGATAGATTGATTGGTACACTACTCAACATTCAAGCAAAAACAAAAGATGGAGTGAATGCTCGTTTGAATTTGGTTGACATGAAGATCCGAGAAGAGTTGGTAGCAAAAGAGATTGATAAATATATTGATTTGTCCCCTGTATGTTACGCAATGTCCAGACAATAGAAGATAAGTTTTTGCCTTTGTTTAAAGAGTATCAAGGCACCACAAGGATACTCTTCAAATACTAAGATCTTAGTGTCAATGCAAGACTTAACGCTTGTTGGACTAAAGTCTCACGATTGTCACGTCTTAATGGAACAATTGTTACCAGTGGCAATTCGTGGAATTTTGCCCAAAAAATTTAGGCGGACCATAACTCGATTGTGCTCATTTTTCTCGTTAATTTGTAGTAAAGTCATCGATCCTACAAAGATAGATGAACTTCAAGGCGACATTATTATCATCTTGTGTCAGCTAGAAATTTTTTTCCCTCCATCCTTTTTTGACATCATGGTGTATTTAATTGTTCATTTGGTCAGAGAAATCAAGTTGTATGGACCACTATACTTAAGATGGGTGTATCATATTGAGCGTTTGATGAACCAATATTTTCCTCACTTCACTTAGTTTAATGTGCTAGAATTAGTCGGGGAATTATGCTTAAACGTCCGGTATTTTCCTGTTTTTCCTAATTGTGCTAAATTTGATCGGAAATTCTTATTTTAACTAATTTGAATTATCTGAGCTAATTATTTTACAAGGAAAATTTGGAGATACAATTTGGGACATTTGAAGGTTAAATGAGAAATGGCAATTGAGCCCAATGCATCTCAGTCATTTCAATTTTCGCACAGTGCTGCGTGAAAGTTGTGTCAACTTGTGTGTCTTCGTTCGAGTTCAATTCTTATCCGTTTTCTATGCAATTTTTTTCATAGTTTCGTATGGATTTCTATTTTCACGTATAGTTTTTATTTTGTTCAAATTGGTTCTGTGTTGTTCCCAGTATTTTTTTTACTCCCCTATGTCAGTCCAATGCTTACTGTTTGAGTGATTTCTAATCTGTTTGCATTTGCTTGCTGTTGGGTACTTGTGGTGGCTGGAATTTATCATTGGACAATGCATCTCTTGGCCTACGACAAAATGGAGGAATATTTTATTCTTTTTGGAAGGAAGTGGGAGAAGCCAAAATAGAAAAAAAAAAAAGTTCCACACACATGGAAGCAAGCACACGGAAATCCCATTTTGAGCTGCCACCGAGAAAAGAAACTTCACTTTCATTTAATGAAGGGGTGCACCTAGCAAATTAAAATAAAAAGAGAAGACATGGAGGTGCACAAAGAAGCCAAGCAGGAAGCGGGGCACACGTCCAGCACACCTGGCCCACACGCTGGCAACAGGAGGGTTTTCCATCTTGTATTAAAAACGGGGGACGTGAGGATCCAGCCGCCACTCTCTGGGATGGCTCTTAGCAGCAGCACGGGAGTTGAGCTGGAAGTATGGAGAATAGCACGGTGATTAAGAATGGGGAACCAGGTGCAACACGATTTTTTCCTTTCATTGATTAAAGCACACGGAGGATGCTGTTGTAATTTTGGTTCAATACTTTTTATTGAATGTTTGTTGTCTTCCTTTGATTCCAACACGTTGATGGCTTAATGATGATGGCATGGGAGAAGCACCTTCATTTTCTTTGAGAGAAAAAGTGATACAATTTTCTTCCTTTATGCATAAGCGGTGAAAGTTTTATATTTAGGAATTAAGAGAAGTGCTTATTCAATTGCCTTGGAAAGGTGCTAAATTTATTTGGCTTTTAATTATGGATGGTCCAGCGGCTGTCACGTCTAGCATTATTAGGAGGAGAATTTGTTTTTTTTATTTGCTTTTAAAGAATGGAAGTGTTGATTTCATAGGGTAGGAACGCGCAGAACTAGTTTTTTTTTTTTTTTTTTTCTTTAGATTCACACGCTGATTTCAATTTCAATTTGGAGTGCACGTGATTTTATTTTGGTGATGCAGCACGGTAAAAAAATATTAGGAGAGCTATCATTTGCACTTTCAATTTCTTTTGAGAAGCATGAAGTGGTCTGCTGATTTGGAAGAAGCGTTGGGATGTTATTTTGGGCTTCACACATGAGTTACATTTTTATATTTTATATATTAATTTGCATTCAGCATTTTTCTAATCTACATTATGTCTTTTACTGTTTATGTTTTCTTTCCTGTTAGTATTGTTAATGCGTTTCAATGTTATTAGTTCATTTTATTTTATTTTATTTTTTTTGTTGTTTAATACAATGAGCATTTCATTTTTAGCTTAACCGTTGCATTTTTAATTAGTCGAAGCACTTTACAATTATTGTTATCTTGTTTTAGCACTTTACAATTATTGTTATCTTGTTTTAGGACCGTTCAATTTATTGTTTCCGTTCACTATGCTATCTATTTTGTTCGGCTTCTTTATCTTCTGTTTTTTTTTTTTTTTTTAATTTCCTCACTTGCTTTAGAGACCGTTCAGTCTCAATGTAGAACCGTTCGGTCATCTGTAGGACCTTTCGATCTTCATGCTTTGTTCATTCATTTCCAATGTTTTCAAGTATGTTTGGCTGTACTTAATTTCCAATTTTAATTTAGTTCACTTATAATCACAAAAACACTTTCAAAACCCCCCACTGCGTGTTTGACCTGAGACTTGAACCAAATTTGGTCCTTGAGAGACGACCTAGGAGTCACTTCCTAGTAACTGTACTGCATTCTTTTATGCACAACTTTTGTGAGAGGTGCGACCCTCTCATCAAAATGGCGCCGTTGCCGGGGACCAACGGTTCGGTCTTAGGTCTTTTGTTGTGTTAGTGTGTGTTGTGTTTTGTCTTGTCTTGTGATGTGATGTTATGTTTTGTGTATGCGTGTCGCATGTTCAATTGTGTTGTGTTTTGTTTGTTTCGTAATTTTTAGCATTCCCTTTCTACCTTTCCCCTTCTCTTTCCATGTCTACCTATTTTGATTTTTTGAATACTGCTTATTCTGCCAGTGCCCTGATTATGATTCTCCTTCTGCATGTTACTTTGATTGTGATTCATATTCTGATGATTTGTATGTTGAGAGCAATATGGCTCATCCTCCGACTTCTGAGAGTTCTCTTTGGGAATCGGTTCCACCTACTGAGGATGATGTTCATTGCGTTCTCAAGACTGGACTGATACATTTGCTGCCTAAGTTTCATGGTTTTGCAGGTGAATGCCCACACAGACATTTGGAGGAATTCCACAGCATTTGCTCTTCAATGAAGCCTCCACATGTACCGGTTGATCACATGTTCTTAAGGGCATTCCCACATTCATTACAAGAAGCAGCAAGGGATTGGTTGTATTGTCTTCCTCCAGGATCTATCACTTCTTGGGAAGATCTTAAGCATATGTTCTTGGATGAATTCTTCCCCGCTCAGTATGGTTACAACAACGATCCTGGATGGAATGACCCTAGTTTAGGATGGTATGATGCTCCACAGCAATATCAGGAAGCACCATCTCAGAATGCTTGTATGCCTCCGCCAGTCCAGCAACAATAACAACTGCAACTTTATGAGTCTGCCCAGATAGCTCCTCAACCTTCTACTTCTGAGCTTACATTGCAGGAGTTGTTGGAGCAGATGACCATGCAGAACCTTCAGTTTCAGCAAGAGAACAGAGCACACCTTCAATGTTTGAGCAATCAGATAGGGAAGATGACCACTCAACTCAATCAGGAACAGTTTGAAGATTTAGAGGAATCACCATTTCAGACTGTTCTAATTCCTGATGATGTTAGTGTCATCCACATAAAAGATGGGGAGCAGAGTTATGAGCTTACTACTACGCCACATACTTTCCCACCTTCAGATGTCCCTACTCTTGCACCTGAGGAGACTGATGAATATTTTGAAGAGCAGGCAGAAATAAGCAGTAATTCTGAACCAGGTAGACCACCTTCATTTTCCCACACTCTACCAATCTTCCAAGAAGTGGAGGTAAACATACCTAATTTTGACTATGCTGTTGATGATTATGCTTTTAATGATTATGCTGTTGATAGGTATGTTGGTGATTGTATTGTTGATGAGTCCGTTTTTAATTCTTCCTCTCTGCATGATGAGAATCAATTTTTGATATCAAATTCGTATGTTTATAATCCATGCACTGAACATGAATCTGAGTCTGTGGTTGATATTGTTTTTGAATTTGAAATTGATTCATGTTCTGAGAGTTTATCTGTTGTTCAGCCTGTTACACTGGGATTGGGTGTTATACCCCTGTGTGTCAATTCTTTGGAGCCACAATGTACTAACCATGCTGCAGGAGATACATATGAATTTGACCAACATGCACCCCCAGTGGAAGACAAGGGTGCTTACATACACAATAGTTTGAACATCAATAGGCACCAGCTGAACCCGTTCATCAATAATCACTTCTTAGATCCAGCTGTGGAAGACATTTCCCTGCTCGATCAAATTTGGAGGATGAAGCAGTTCTTCCTCAAAACTTCCTTGTTGGATCCTGTGGTGGACGACATCTCCCTGATAGTCCAAAATTGGCAACTGCCACCATGACCAGGGGAGTTTTCTTGCTCTCTTCTCCCCCTTTTCCTACTTTTATTGCACTTGTCCATGATCTGTTCACTGTTTTGATTTCTAATCTTATGCTTATGACACATTGAGGACAATGTGTAGTTTAAGTGTGGTCTATTGGGGGAGATTTTTATTTTTCTTTGTTAGTTTTTGTTTTCTTGGTTAAATTTTTTTTCTTCTTTTCTAGGTTATTTTTGTCGTGTCTTGTGTACAGTTTGCATGTTTCTCTTGGTTTCTGGAATTTATTTAGTTTGTAGACTTGACCTTCACTTCATTGATACTTGGCTTGAAATCTTTGCTTTTCTTTGCTTGGGAAGATGATTATGATGTTTGAGAGGTTGATTTGATTGTGACATAAATTACCCTGTGTGAGATTTGAGCCACTTGATGTTCTTTCTTGTGTGTGATATGTCTCTTGATTGCTTGCACATATGCCTTGGTTTGACTCTTGTTGATAATTCTTGATTGATATGCATGTTTGGAAGTGATAAAGGCAGTTTTGTTTTTGAGCCTCTCTAGCCAAATAAGCTTACCTTGTTCTGATCCTTTGATAACCCCTTTTGAGCCTATACTTTCCTCATTTCTTTGTTTTGAAGCTCATACACTAGCCTTAAGTGAAAAACCATGATTACCTTAACCTTAGGGAATTTTGGAGCTTTGGAAGTGTTTTGGGAACAAGTGTGGTCTCCTGGGGGTTTCTGATGAATTGGCTGGTTGGTTCCTCTTCTTGTTTTGTGTTTGTAAATATGTTGTGTATCTTGTCTCTTACAGTTGTGTCCTAAACAGAGAGAAAAGAAAAGAGACAGGATGAGAAAAAATATAGAGAAAAATAAAAAAAAAGTGAAAAATGAAAAAAAAAATTTGTGAATAACGAAGTCAAGAAGAGGATTTAATTAGAGGTTTTGGGTGTGAGTTGACTGTGTTTACACTTGTTCCCCCATTGTTCCTCTATTTCTTTTGGTTTGTAGCTTCTCATCCACATTTATCCTCCCTTGTCCTTGGCCCCATTTCACCCATAAAAGACCTTTTGATTTGAACATGCATGTGTTTGAGTGTTGATATTAGAGACTTGCCAAGTCTGTTGTTGCTTGCTTTCTTAAGTGCATTGAGTTGAAATTATTTACCGTAGACACTTGAGAGAAACACTGATAGTGCATCTGTGAGTTTCTGTCGCTTTTGATTCACCTCTTGAACTGATTGATTATTTTGCCATGCTTGGAAGTGCTTGGATAATTTCATGAGTATCTGCTTTCTTTGATTTTGTGTCGGATATTGTCTACTTTCTTTCTTGGTCCAAATTCCTGGAGAACTGTGTAATTCTGTTTCTGTCCTAGTTAGTGTTTGTTTTTTGTGTGCTGAGTTTATGTCACTTCCTTGATGTCCTTTGAACTATTCCCTGATTTGCGTCTTGATTTTGCCCAGGAGTGCAAAAGACTAAGTGTGGTCTATTTTGATGAACCAATATTTTCCTCACTTCACTTAGTTTAATGTGCTAGAATTAGTCGGGGAATTATGCTTAAACGTCCGGTATTTTCCTGTTTTTCCTAATTGTGCTAAATTTGATCGGAAATTCTTATTTTAACTAATTTGAATTATCTGAGCTAATTATTTTACAAGGAAAATTTGGAGATACAATTTGGGACATTTGAAGGTTAAATGAGAAATGGCAATTGAGCCCAATGCATCTCAGTCATTTCAATTTTCGCACAGTGCTGCGTGAAAGTTGTGTCAACTTGTGTGTCTTCGTTCGAGTTCAATTCTTATCCGTTTTCTATGCAATTTTTTTTCATAGTTTCGTATGGATGTCTATTTTCACGTATAGTTTTTATTTTGTTCAAATTCGTTCTGTGATATTCCCAGTATTTTTTTTACTCCCCTATGTCAGTCCAATGCTTACTGTTTGAGTGATTTCTAATCTGTTTGCATTTGCTTGCTGTTGGGTACTTGTGGTGGCTGGAATTTATCATTGGACAATGCATCTCACGGCCTAAGACAAAATGGAGGAATATTTTATTCTTTTTGGAAGGAAGTGGGAGAAGCCAAAATAGAAAAAAAAAAGTTCCACACACATGGAAGCAAGCACACGGAAATCCCATTTTGAGCTGCCACCGAGAAAAGAAACTTCACTTTCATTTAATGAAGGGGTGCACCTAGCAAATTAAAATAAAAAGAGAAGACATGGAGGTGCACAAAGAAGCCAAGCAGGAAGCGGGGCACACGTCCAGCACACCTGGCCCACACGCTGGCAACAGGAGGGTTTTCCATCTTGTATTAAAAACGGGGGACGTGAGGATCCAGCCGCCACTCTCTGGGATGGCTCTTAGCAGCAGCACGGGAGTTGAGCTGGAAGTATGGAGAATAGCACGGTGATTAAGAATGGGGAACCAGGTGCAACACGATTTTTTCCTTTCATTGATTAAAGCACACGGAGGATGCTGTTGTAATTTTGGTTCAATACTTTTTATTGAATGTTTGTTGTCTTCCTTTGATTCCAACACGTTGATGGCTTAATGATGATGGCATGGGAGAAGCACCTTCATTTTCTTTGAGAGAAAAAGTGATACAATTTTCTTCCTTTATGCATAAGCGGTGAAAGTTTTATATTTAGGAATTAAGAGAAGTGCTTATTCAATTGCCTTGGAAAGGTGCTAAATTTATTTGGCTTTTAATTATGGATGGTCCAGCGGCTGTCACGTCTAGCATTATTAGGAGGAGAATTTGTTTTTTTTATTTGCTTTTAAAGAATGGAAGTGTTGATTTCATAGGGTAGGAACGCGCAGAACTAGTTTTTTTTTTTTTTTTTTCTTTAGATTCACACGCTGATTTCAATTTCAATTTGGAGTGCACGTGATTTTATTTTGGTGATGCAGCACGGTAAAAAAATATTAGGAGAGCTATCATTTGCACTTTCAATTTCTTTTGAGAAGCATGAAGTGGTCTGCTGATTTGGAAGAAGCGTTGGGATGTTATTTTGGGCTTCACACATGAGTTACATTTTTATATTTTATATATTAATTTGCATTCAGCATTTTTCTAATCTACATTATGTCTTTTACTGTTTATGTTTTCTTTCCTGTTAGTGTTGTTAATGCGTTTCAATGTTATTAGTTCATTTTATTTTATTTTATTTTTTTTGTTGTTTAATACAATGAGCATTTCATTTTTAGCTTAACCGTTGCATTTTTAATTAGTCGAAGCACTTTACAATTATTGTTATCTTGTTTTAGGACCGTTCAATTTATTGTTTCCGTTCACTATGCTATCTATTTTGTTCGGCTTCTTTATCTTCTGTTTTTTTTTTTTTTTTAATTTCCTCACTTGCTTTAGAGACCGTTCGGTCTCAATGTAGAACCGTTCGGTCATCTGTAGGACCTTTCGATCTTCATGCTTTGTTCATTCATTTCCAATGTTTTCAAGTATGTTTGGCTGTACTTAATTTCCAATTTTAATTTAGTTCACTTATAATCACAAAAACACTTTCAAAACCCCCCACTGCGTGTTTGACCTGAGACTTGAACCAAATTTGGTCCTTGAGAGACGACCTAGGAGTCACTTCCTAGTAACTGTACTGCATTCTTTTATGCACAACTTTTGTGAGAGGTGCGACCCTCTCATCAGCGTTATATGAAGATTTTGAAAGGGTACGTCTAAAATCAATATCGTCTAGAAGGTTCAATGACTGAAAGGTATATTGCTGAAGAAAGTATCGAGTTTTGCTGTGATTATATGACTAAAGCAAATCCGATAGGAATTCCTCGGACATCATGGTTGAATCGATGTTCTAGAAGTAAAAGCATATGAGGTGTGAATGTGATGACGAAAAGTTGTGAAGAGTTGATGCAAGCACATTTGTACATATTAAACAACACATATGAGGTGATCCCATTTTTCCAAGCATACAAAGTCGTTGTAAAGGACAAGTATCCAAGACAATAAGAGAAATGACAGTTGATGGAGCGTAACAGAACATTCTTGTCCTGGTTCAAATCTGAAGTTTTGAAAGAATCAGGGTCTTTTGAGACTTTGTTGTGGCTAGAAAATGGTTTAAATTTTGATGTTGTAAGTTGTAAAGGCTATGAAATTAATAATTTCACATTCTATACAAAGACTTTGGATGATAAAAGCACGATACAAAATAGTGGCGTCAGTCTAGAAGCTGAGTCCCTACAATTTTCCACATCCAAAGATCAAAATCCTGTAGTTGGATCAATGAGATATTATGGTAAAATAGAAGAGATATGGGAGGTTGATTACAGTAAGTTTTTTGTTGCACTCTTCAAATGTAAGTGGATTGACAATAAGAGAGGTGTCAAAATAGATGAACTTGGTATAACACTAGTTGATTTTCGAAAGGTTGGTTATGGAGGCGAACCCTTTATCATGGCATATCAAGCAAGTCAGGTTTTTTATGTCAAAGATCCTACGTCTGACCATTGGTATGTCACTCTTAACGGAAAAAGACAAATTGAAGATAAAGAAGACAAATATAAGTAATCTTCATATTGTTGACAACCATCCATTTA
>JAFNIE010000041.1:0-86345 GCA_027742785.1 Vigna reflexopilosa | reverse complement strand
CTTCCTCCCCTTCCTCAACTTCGTGAACATCCTCCACTTCGTCAACTTCGTCCACTTCATCTCCTTCGTCCACTTCCTCCACTCCCTCCACTTCCTCCACTTCGTCCATTTCGTCCACTTTGTCCACTTCATCATTTTCGTCCATTTCGTCAACCTCCTCCACTTACTCCACTTCGTGAACTTCGTCCACTTCGTCAACTTCGTCCACTTCGTCCACTTAGTCCACTTCGTCAACTTTGTCAACTTCGTCCACTTCGTCCACTTCCTCCACTTCGTCAACTTCGTCCACTTCCTCCACTTCGTGCACTTCCTCCACTTCCTCCACTTCCTCCACTTCCACCACTTCATCCACCTTCTCACCTTTCTCCACTTCGTGCTCTTCGTCCATTTCGTCCACTTCATCAACTTCGTCATCTTCGTCAACTTCGTCCACTTCCTCTACTTCGTCCACTTCTTCCACTTCCTCCACTGTCTCCACTTCCTCCACTTCGTCCGCTTCGTCAAATTCGTCCCCCTCGTCCACTTCGTCAACTTCGTCCACTTCGTCAACTTCGTCCACTTCGTCAAATTCGTCCACTTTGTCAACTTTATAAACTTCGTCCACTCTCCTTCCACTTCGTCCACTTAGTTCCCTTCGTCCACTTCCTCCATTTCCTCCACTTCCTCCTCTTCGTCCACTTCTTCCTCTTCGTTCATTTCGTCTACTTCCTCCACTTCCACCACTTCCTCCAATTTTCCCACTTCATCCACTTCCTCCACTTCCTCCTCTTCCTCCACTCTTCTTCCACTTCCTCCTCTTCCTCCACTTCCTCCACTTCCTCCACTTTCTCCACTTCCTCCACTTCCTTCACTTCGTCATTTTCGTCTGCTTCGTCCACTTCGTCAACTTTGTGAACTTCGTCCACTTCGACAACTTCGTCCACTTCGTCAACTTCGTCATCTTCGTCAACTTCGTCATCTTCGTCAACTTCGTCATCTTCGTCAACTTCGTCCACTTCCTCTACTTCGTCCACTTCGCCAACTTCCTCCACTTCTTCCACTTCCTCTACTTCCTCCACTTCGTCAACTTCGTCCCCCTCGTCCACTTCGTCAACTTCGTCCACTTCGTCAAACTCGTCCACTTTGTCAACTTTATAAACTTTGTCCACTCTTCTTCCACTTCTTCCACTTCGTCCCCTTCGTCCACTTCGTCCACTTCCTCCACTTCCTCCTCTTCGTCCACTTCTTCCTCTTCGTTCATTTCGTCCACTTCCTCCACTTCCTCCACTTCCACCACTTCCTCCAATTTTTCCACTTCATCCACTTCCTCCACTTCCTCCACTTCGTCAACTTCGTCCACTTCCTCCACTTCGTGCACTTCCTCCACTTCCTCCACTTCCTCCACTTCCACCACTTCATGCACTTTCTCACCTTTCTCCACTTCGTGCTCTTCGTCCATTTCGTCCACTTCATCAACTTCGTCATCTTCGTCAACTTCGTCCACTTCCTCTACTTCGTCCACTTCTTCCACTTCCTCCACTGTCTCTACTTCCTCCACTTCGTCCACGTCGTCAAATTCGTCCCCCTCGTCCACTTCGTCAACTTCGTCCACTTCGTCAAATTCGTCCACTTCGTCAACTTTATAAACTTCGTCCACTTCGTCCACTTCGTTCCCTTCGTCCACTTCCTCCATTTCCTCCACTTCCTCCTGTTCGTCCACTTCTTCCTCTTCGTTCATTTTGTCTACTTCCTCCACTTCCACCACTTCCTCCAATTTTTCCACTTCATCCATTTCATCCACTTCCTCCACTTCCTCCTCTTCCTCCACTCTTCTTCCACTTCCTCCTCTTCCTCCACTTCCTCCACTTCCTTCACTTTCTCCACTTCCTCCACTTCCTTCACTTCGTCATTTTCGTCTGCTTCGTCCACTTCGTCAACTTTGTGAACTTCGTCCACTTCGAAAACTTCGTCCACTTCGTCCACTTCGTCCACTTCGTCCACTTCGTCCACTTCGTCCACTTCGTCAACTTCGTCATCTTCGTCAACTTCGTAATCTTCGTCAACTTCGTCCACTTCCTCTACTTCGTCCACTTCGCCCACTTCCTCCACTTCTTCCACTTCCTCTACTTCCTCCACTTCGTCAACGTCGTCCCCCTCGTCCACTTCGTCAACTTCGTCCACTTCGTCAAACTCGTCCACTTTGTCAACTTTATAAATTTTGTCCACTCTTCTTCCACTTCTTCCACTTCGTCCCCTTCGTCCACTTCGTCCACTTCGACCACTTCTTCCTCTTCGTCCACTTCTTCCTCTTCGTTCATTTCGTCCACTTCCTCCACTTCCTCCACTTCCACCACTTCCTCCAATTTTTCCACTTCCTCCACTTCCTCCACTTCCTCCACTTCGTCCACTCTTCTTCCACTTCCACCACTTCCACCACTTCCTCCACTTCCTCCACTTCGTCCACTTCGTCCACTTGCTCCACTTCGTCCTCTTCGTCCACCTCGTCCACTTCATCATTTTTGAACAATTCGTCCACTACGTCCACTTCCTCCACTTCCTCCACTTCCTCCTCTTCATCCACTTCTTCCTCTTCGTTCATTTCGTCCACTTCATCAACTTCGTCCACTTCCTCCACTCCGTCCACTTCCTTCACTCCGTCCACTTCCTCCACTCCCTCCACTTCCTCCACTTCGTCCATTTTGTCCACTTTGTCCACTTGGTCCACTTCATCATTTTTGTCCATTTCGTCAACCTCCTCCACTTACTCCACTTCGTGAACTTCGTCCACTTCGTCAACTTCGTCCACTTCGTCCACTTAGTCCACTTCGTCAACTTCGTCCACTTCCTCCTATTCCTCCACTTTGTCAACTTCGTCCACTTCCTCCACTTCGTGCACTTCCTCCACTTCGTCCACTTCCTCCACTTCCTCCACTTCCTCCACTTCCACCACTTCATCCACTTTCTCACCTTTCTCCACTTCGTGCTCTTCGTCCATTTCGTCCACTTCTTCAACTTCGTCATCTTCGTCAACTTCGTCCACTTCCTCTACTTCGTCCACTTCTTCCACTTCCTCCAGTGTCTCCACTTCCTCCACTTCGTCCACTTTGTCAAATTCGTCCCCCTCGTCCACTTCGTCAACTTCGTCCACTTCGTCAAATTCGTCCACTTCGTCAACTTTATAAACTTCGGCCACTCTTCTTCCACTTCGTCCACTTCCTTCATTTCCTCCACTTCCTCCTCTTCGTCCACTTCTTCCTCTTCGTTCCTTTCGTCTACTTCCTCCACTTCCACCACTTCCTCCAATTTTTCCACTTCATCCACTTCCTCCACTTCGTGTACTCTTCTTCCACTTCGTCCACTTCCTCCACTTTTTCCACTTCCTCCACTTCCTCCAACTCGTCCACTTCGTCCAATTCGTCCACTACGTCAGCTTCATGAAGTTCGTCAACTTCGTCCACTTCGTCCACTTCGTCCACTTCGTCAACTTCGTCCACCTCGTCCACTTCGTCAACTTCTTTAACTTCGTCCACTTCGTCAACTTCCACCACTTCCTCCACTTCTTCCACTTCCACCACTTCCTCCACTTTTTCGACTTCATCCACTTCCTCCACTTCGTCCACTTCTTCCACTTCGTCAACTTCGTCCACTTCCTCCACTTTGTCCACTTCGTCATTTTCTTCAACTTCGTCAACTTGGTCCCCTTTGTCAACTTCCTCCACTTCCTCCACTTCCTCCACTTCATCCACTTCTTCTTCCACTTCTTCCACTTCCTCCACTTCCTCCACGTCCTCCACTTCCTCCACTTCTTCTACTTGTTTCACATTCCACTTCGTCAACTTCGTCCACTTCCTCTACTTCCTCCACTTCCTCCACTTCGTGCACTTGGTCCACTTCGTCATTTTCGTCAACTTCGTCAACTTCGTTCCCTTTGATGCGGGCTGTCGCGGCCCATCAAATTTTATGTGCATTAAAGAATGGAGTATAGTGCTAGGAAGTGACTCCTAGGTCATCTCTCAAGGACCAAATGTGGTTCTAATCTTAGGTTAAACACGTAGTGGGGGGTTTTTGAAAGTATTTTTGTGATTCAAAATGAACTAAATTAAAACTGGAAATTAAATACAACCAAACATAATTGAAAAATTGAAATAAATGAACAAAGCAAGAAGACCAAACGATCCTACAGATGACCGAACGGTTCTACATTGAGACCGAACGATCTCTAAAGCAAGTGAGGAAATTGTAAATACACAAAGATAAAGAAGTCGAACGAATTAGATAACATAGTGCACAGAAACAGTAAACTGAACGGTCCTAAAACAAGATGTGTGAACTACTCAAATTAAAATCAGTGTGTGCTTGCTGCTGAATTAAAAATCCTAATTTCATTCCTCAATCACCATGCGTATCAATTGCTCTCCCTTCCAGCCGTCCCCTTTCACTCAATGCAATAAATTGAAATGTGCTCTTTATTTCAATAAAAATCAGCGGAAGCAAGTGTGTGGAAGTTATTGAATGCAACTAGTAAGTTAATAAATTAAGAGTACTTGTACCAATTGAAATGGAATAAGGCTTGGAAGAAAACGGAAATAAAGTTTGGAAGAAAAGTGCATTTGCTGAATCCAATTGATGTAACCGAGAATAAATTGAAGCACCATTGAAATGAAACAAATAAAATAAACAAGGCTTTAGCTGAACATTGATGTAACCGAGAATGGATGTGACAATTGCAATGAAAATGTTGGAAGTGGACGTAGCTTTCTAGAAAAAAAGTAAAAGAAAATTCCTTTCACCAAGGCATGACACCTTTGCTAACGTAAAGCCTTTCTCCAAAATGAAAGATGCTCCCTTGCAGCCGTGACAACAACTTCCCAGCGTGCAGCTCCTTGTGGCAGTGCTCTCCTCTTCTGTGACGGCTGGCTCCTCACACGTCCAGTCCTCGCTTTCTTCAATTTAGAATCAAAACTAAAACCTTGTTACTTCCAGGACGTGACAACAGCTTCCAAGATGAAAGATATGAATCCCCTAAATTTCTACTGGAATCAAAAGGAAATAAAGAACCAGTGCAAAAAAAATGCTAGCTGAAACAGCGTGTTTTTCTCATTTCCGTAATAGCCCCCAAGGTGGCGGCTCCCACACATGTCTCCCCGTGAAACCCTCCCTTCTGCTTGCTGGACCCTCTTTTGAAGCTAGGTGACTCCTCTCCTACGTGCTGATGGCAGACCGTGACACCTCCCAAGCTGGACGTGAAGGAGCCCACCTTGTGCTATTGCTTATGCTTTTGGGTCATGGCAGCTGCTGCTGGCCTCTCCTTTTGAACATCCCCTGCTCTCTGTGAATCAGCACACCTCTTTTTCTCCGCTGCTGGAAGCGTGAAGCCCGCTTGGACGTGTGAAGGCCTGTTGTTGTCCGTGCACCAGCGTGGCAGCCATTCTCCAAGGATCCAGCACCGTGTGATTACTTGGACGTGTGCTACTGGGCTGCCTCCGTGTGCTCACCAAAATTCCATTACCGTGCACCCCTTCTCATGCTGCTAGGCCGCCTGCTGGATGTAGCTCTTCATTTCCCCAAGTGCACCTTTGCAATTTGCTGGTAGCTGGACCGTGATGTGGAGTGCAACATGGAGAGCGTGATGGGCCTCTTATCTCCGTGTTCACCCCTCCAATTGAAGGCAATTTCTGGGCTGTGTGCTTTGCTGGATGTCACCCTTTTTCCAATTGAAATACCCCTTCACAAAAGTCCCAAGACAAAAATCACCGTAGTGCCCTCCTAATGTCCCAAATATTATCCAACAATTTCCCTACAACCAATAATGCAAATAATTAGCTTTAGATAATTCAAATTAATTAAAATAAGAATTTCTGATCAAATTAAGCACAATTAGCCAAAATGGGAAAATACTGGACATTCAAGCATAATTCCCTGATTAAATCTAACACAATAAGCTAAGTGAAATCGAGAAAATATTGACTCATCACCCTTCGTCAACTTCCTCCACTTCATCCACTTCTTCCACTTCTTCCACTTCCTCCACTTCGTCCACTTCCTCCACTTCTTCCACTTCTTCCACTTCCTCCACTTCCTCCACGTCCTCCACTTCCTCCACTTCTTCTACTTGCTTCACTCTCAACTTCGTCAATTTCTTCTTCCACTTCCTCGACTTCGTCCATTTCGTCCACTTCGTCCAATTCATCCACTACGTCAACTTCGTCCAGTTCGTCCCCTTCGTCCACATCATCCACTTCGTCCACTTCGTCAACTTCTCCCACCTCGTCCACTTCGTCAACTTTGTCCACTTCGTCAACTTCGTCCACTTCGTCAACTTCGTCCACTTCGTCAACTTCCTCCACTTCCTCCACTTCCTCCACTTCTTTCACTTCCTCCACTTCCTCCACTTCCTCAACTTCCTCCACTTCCTCCACTTCGTCGACTTCGTCCAAGTCGTCCACTACGTCAACTTCGTCCACTTCGTCCACTTCGTCAACTTCGTCCACTTCATCAACTGCGTCCACCTCATCCACTTCGTCAACTTGGTCCACCTCGTCCACTTCGTCCACTTTGTCAACTTTATAAACATCCTCCACTTCCTTCACTTCCTCCACTTCCTCCACTTCCTCCACTTCGTCATTTTCGTTCACTTCGTCAACTTCGTCATTTTCGTCAACTTCATTATTTTCGTCCACTTCGTCCACTTCGTCCACTTCGTCAACTTAGTCAACTTCGTCCAATTCCTCCACTTCGTACACTTCCTCCACTTCGTCGTCTTCGTCCATTTCGTCCATTTCGTCCACTTCCTCCACTTCCTCCGCTTCCTCCACTTCGTCAACTTCGTCCAATTTGTCCACTACATCAACTTCGTCCACTTCATGAACTTCGTCCACTACATCAACTTTGTCAACTTCGTCCACTTCCTCCACTTCCTCCACTTCCTCCATTTTGTCCATTTCGTCAACTTCGTCAACTTCGTCAACTTTCTCCACTTCGTCAACTTTCTCCACTTGCTCGACTTCCACCACTTGCTCCACATCTTCTACTTCTTCGACTTCCTCCACTTCGTCCACTTCATCTGTTGAGATGGTCGCACCTCACACAAAAGTTGTTTGCAAAATTAATGCAGTATAGTACTAGGATGTGATAACAGTTGAAAAATTGTTATTTTCATGCTTAAAATTGATACTAAAAGCAACCTTTATACTTAGAAACTAGCTTGAAATCATACTTTTATTCATATTTTCAGAAATAAGAGAGCTGGACAGGTTTATGCTTGATTTCAGTGTTTTTGTGCAGGTTTTAAGGTGAATTTGGTGAAAGAAGTGAAGAAGGAGAGAGATGAAATCAGAAAAGACATTAAAAAGTGCAAAAGGAGAAGCCGAAGTCACCGCTCAGCGGCAGTTTACCGCTGAGCGGCACTCAGGAGCTTACGGGAGATCCGCTGAGGGGCAAAATGGCCGCTAAGGGGAAGAAACGACTCACGCACTTACCGCTGAGCGGTACTTTACCGCTGAGCGGCACACTTATGGGCTTGGGCCTAGATTCTTTGTAATTTTAGAATAGTATATAAGCTTTAGGACGTCCTAGGGTTTGTATCTTTGGCAGAAACGAGGCAAACACTCTCTCTTCCACCCCTTTGAAGGAGGATCTTGGATGCTCAGGCTACCTCTTCACCTTTTTAGGGTTTATTCTTTCATTCTTTCGTTGTAATTCATCTAGGTTCACCAGGAATATGGTGAACTAAACTCTGTATGTTTGTTGGGGAATCAATGTAATCTTTTGAAGCTCTCATATATGGAATCTGTTTTTACATCTTTTAATTAAGACTTATGCTTTCTTTCATCATTAGTTAGGGTTTCTCCTCTTTGCTTAATGCTTGCATTGTTTAACTCATTCGATGCATGATTATTGGTTTTGTCGATACGGGAACGTACGGGGAAGTCTAGATCCAGGGAATTTCTCCTAATATTATATTGGTTGTCGTTAAGCTCCTGCACTTATGAACTGATCATTAGGAATGCTAGGAATTGTATGAACTCGTGATTAGGGAGAAGCTTTCTAGAAAGGTACTTTAGAGAGTGGCATTAACAATGATGATTTGAATGTTGAATTCCAAAAATATATGAGAGTGGATAAGATGAAATTGACCCCCAACAACATATTCATTCATAAATTTCATTGAAAGTGTTTATCTTTTGCTTTTTGCCATTGATCAAAACTTCATGCATACATGTTTATTTTCTGTCTTGCATATAAAACCTCAATTATTTCGTTCTTAAGTCTTAGCTAATCAACAAATCACATAACTAAACTAGGCCGTGAGTCCTTTGGGAAGAACGATACTTGGTCTTACCAAGTTTATTACTTGAACGATTCGGTCATACTTGCCGATTGAAAAACAAGTTTGTGACATCATATTTTGGTGTTCATAAATTTGTCCATCAAAGTGACTCCTAGGTCGTCTCTCAAGGACCAATGTTGTGGTTCAGTCTCAGATCAAACACGTAGTGGGGGGGGTTTGAAAGTGTTTTTTTTTGCAAGGAAAATTAAATTAAATTAAAATTGGAAGTTAAAGGCAACTAACAAAATTAAAAAGCTGAAAGCAGAAAATCGAATGGTTCTAACCATAAGTGTTAAAACTGAGCGGTGATATAAAAGACCGAACGGTCTAATTAAGCACTGATCGAACGGTGCACTATAATTGCACAGAAGTAAAAACCAGACGGTAATAACATTGAGACCGAACGATCTCCGGAAAAAGAAATGAGCGAACGGTCGCTAAAGACCGAACGTCCTGACATGAAACGAACGGTCGTTTACAACAACAAATAGACCGAACGGTCATACAGAGAAGTATATCCGAACGGTAAAAGCAACTTAAACAGCTAAGGAAAAGGACGAACGATATTAGGTGACCGAACAATATGAAGACAACAGGCAATGGAAAATGATATTGAAAACTAAACCAAAAAAAAAAACGAACGGTCTCTAAAATGAAACATGTTAGAGACCGAACAGTGTAAAGGTAAAACTGAGCGGCATGCAGTAATTAAAGCTGAACAGTGCAACAGCGGAAAAGCATAGGAAAATTGTAAACCGAACGTTCTTGACCGAGCGGTAATAAGAATAAAGTGTGAGCCCCTAATGGTTCAAAGCAAACTAATAAAATGAAGTGGGAAAATCAATACGCATAAGCCGAACGGTACTATTAACAAAAGAAACGAACGCATACAGAAAACAGCTAAACGGTAATTAAGCAATAAAATGGAAACAAGTTAAAACTTCAAGAATAACCGAACGGGAAATAAGCAACCAATTGAAACTAAGCAACAAAGAAGGCAGCCGAACGCATGCATCAACAATGACCAGAACAAACCGAATGGTCTACAGTAAGAACTTCGACCGAACGGTAGTAAATGGACAAACACTTACATAACCGAACGGTCTAAAGAGGTAATCGATCAGTATGAAATGCAGCAAAATTCATCAAACTTTGAACGCAGTGCGACAGAAACTAAACTTTAACTTCGAAATGCACAGATAAGCCGAAAACTATTCTAAACGCTAACGAAAATACACCGAATGGGATTAAAATGATTCGCAGCAGTAAGGGCACCATCCAACGCAAACTGAGAATCAAACAGCATTGGAAATGCAACGTGAACAGTAGAATCGCAAACCAGAAATGCAGGAAGGTGACGATGAACAGTGAACAAGATGAACGAGAGATGAACGGTGAAAATAAATTAATGAGTAACTGTATGCATTCCAATATGAAGAAAATATAAACGTTTTATCTGTTCAAGTAAGAAAACAATGAAAAGGAACCTCTTGGAGCTCTCTTCCAGCAGAACGTGTCTTCCTCTCATTCATCCCATATCTCGAAATGTTCAAAGTAAAAACAAGCAAATGGTAACTGGCTGCCTCCTGGCCGTGTGCTCCTCTATTCTCATTCAAAAACAACGTTCCCCAAAATCCAAGAGCAGAATCAAAGAATTCCTACGTGAGGGGTGGCGGCTGGAAGCATCTCCAAGGCCGTGAGTTTCTTATAATGAGGGTGGGGTCCACACAATAAAACCCTAGGGTGCCAAGTCATCCACCCTCATTTCTTTGTCTAGTTCATTTTGCCAAAAATTGGCTAAATCTACTAAAGTTAATCCAAAAACATTCTACATTACTAAATTACAATTTAATTAATTCTAGATGCATATGTGGAGAGTCTTGAATTTATTTGTGTTCTTCCTGATGTCTCAAAATGTATCTCCAAAATTCTTCCTGTAATAAAAAATGCACTTAATCAGCTCAGAAAACCCAAATTAGCACAATTACAAATTTCCGACCAAATTAAGCAGAATTCGGAAAACAGGGAAATAACAAATAATTAAACACAATTCCCTGGTTTATTTAAGTGCAAGAAACTAAATATAATTCAAGAAATAACGACTCATCAGTCCACTTCGTCTTCCCCTTCTTCCACTTCCTCCACTTCCTCCACTTCTTCTACTTGCTCCACTCTCCACTTCGTCAACTTCTTCTTCCACTTCCTCCACTTCCTCCAACTTGTCCACTTGGTCCAATTCGTCCACTACGTCAACTTCGTCAACTTCGTCCACTTCGTCCAGTTCGTCCACTTCATCCACTTCTTCTTCCACTTCTTCCACTTCCTCCACTTCCTCAACTTCCTCCACTTCCTCCACGTCCTCCACTTCCTTCACTTCTTCCACTTCCTCCACTTCCTCCACTTCCTCCACTTCCTCCAGTTCCTCCACATCGTCCACTTCGTCCTTTTCGTCCACTTCGTCCATTTCGTCCACTTCGTCATTTTCGTCCACTTCGTCCACCTCGTCGATTTCCTCCACTTCGTCCACTTCGTCAAATTCGTCCACTAGGTCAACTTCGTCCACCACGTCAACTTCCTCCAATTAGTCCACTTCATCCACTTCGTCAACTTCATCCACTTCCTCCACTTCATCTACTTCCTCCACTTCATCCACTTCCTCCACTTCCTACACTTCGTAAACTTTGTGCACTTCGTCCACTTCCTCCACGTCCGCTACTTCCTCCACTTCCCCCACTTCGTCCACATCGTCAACTTCGTCCACTTCGTCAACTTTGTCTACTTCGTCTACTTCTTAAACTTCGTCCACTTCCTCCACTTCCTCCACTATTTCCACTTCGTCCACTTGCTCCACTTCCTCCACTTCCTCCACTTCGTCCACTTACTTCACTTCCTCCACTTCGTCCACTTACTTCACTTCCTCCACTTCCTCCACTTCCTCCACTTCATCCACTTCCTCACTTCGTAAACTTCATCCACTTCGTCCAGTTCGTCCACTTCGACCACTTCATCCACTTTGTCCAATTCGTCAACTTCGTCAGCCTCGTCCACTTCCTCCACTTCCTCCACATCCTCCACATACTCCACTTCCTCCACTTCGTCCACTTCTTCATCCAGTTCGTCCACTTCCTCCACGTCCTCCACTTCGTCCACTTCTTCTTTAACTTCTTCCACTTTGTCCACTTGTGTACTTCGTCCACTTTGTCCACTTCGTCCACTTCCTTCACTTCGTCCACTTCGTCAACTTCCTCCACTTCCTCCACTTAATCCACTTCGTCCACTTTTTCTTCCACTTCTTCTTCCACTTCGTCCACTTCTTCCACTTTGTCAACTTCGTCCCCTTCCTCCACTTGCTCCATTTCGTCCACTTCCTCCACTTCGTCCGCTTTGTCCTCTTCCTCCACTTCCTCCACTTTCTCCACGTCTTCCACTTCGTCAACTTCGTCCACTTTGTCAAGTTTGTCAACTTCCTTTCCTTCGTCAACTTCGTCCACTTCCACCATTTCCTACACTTCCTCCACTTCCTCCACTTCCTCCACCTACTTCACTTCCTCCACTTACTCCACTTCGACAACTTCGTCAACTTCGTCCACTACATCAAACTCGTCCACTTCGTCAACTTTGTCAACTTCGTCCACTTCGTCCTCTTCTTCTTCCACTTCTTCCACTTCTTCCACTTCGCCCAGTTCCTCCACTTCTTCCACTTGGTCCACTTCCTCCACCTCGTCCATTACGTTAGCTTCATCAGCTTCGTCAACTTCGTCCACTTCGTCCACCACATCCACTTCGTCAAATTCGTCCACTTCGTCAAATTCGTCCACTTCGTCAACTTTGTAAACACCGTCCACTTCGTCAACTTCGTCCACTTCGTCAACTTCATCCACTTCCTCCACTTCCTCCACTTCCTTCACTTCCTCCACTTCCTCCACTTCCTCCACTACCTCCACGTCCTCCACTTCCTCCACTTCCTCCACTTCTTCTACTTCCTCCAGTCTCCACTTCGTCCAGTTTTCTTCCACTTGGTCCACTTCCTCGACTTCCTCCACTTCGTCCACTTCGTCCACTTCCTCCACTTCGTCAACTTCGTCCACTTCGTTCACTTCGTCCAGTTCATCAACTTCCTCCAATACCCCCACTTGTTCTTCCAGTTCGTCCACTTCCTCCACTTCCTCTAATACCTCCACGTCCTCCACTTCCTCCACTTCCTCCACTTCTTCTACTTCCTCCACTCTCCATTTCGTCCACTGTTCTTCCACTTCGTCCACTTCCTCCGCTTGCTCCACTTCGTCCACTTCCTCCACTTTGTCCAGTACGTCAGCTTCGTCAGCTTCGTCAACTTCGTCAACTTCGTCCACTTCGATCACTTCGTCCTCTTGGTCCACCTCGCCACTTCGTCAAATTCGCCCACCTCGTCAAATTCGTCAACTTTGTAAACTTCATCTACTTCGTCAACTTCTTCCACTTCGTCAACTTCCTCCACTTCCTCGACTTCCTCCATTTCCTCCACTTCTTCTACTTCCTCCACTTCCTCCATTTCCTCCACTTCTTCTTGCACTTCCACCACTTCCTCCACTTCCTCCACTTCTTCAGCTTCGTCCACTTCGTCCACTTCGTCCACTTGCTCCAATTCCTCCACTTCCTCCACTTCCTCCACTTCGTCAACTTTGTCCACTTTGTCAACTTCGTCCCCTTCGTCAACTTTGTCCACTTAGTCAACTTCGTCCACTTCCATCACTTCCTACACTTCCTCCACTTCCTCCACTTCCTCCACTTCGTCCACTTGGACTGATTTGAACATGCATATGTTTCTGAGTGTTAATTTTAGAGGCTCGCCAAGTCTGTTGTTGTTTGCTTTCTTTAGTGCATTGAGTTAACACTGTTTACCCTAGACACTTGAGAGAAACACTGATAGTGCATCTGTGAGGTTTTGTTACTTTTGATTCACCTCTTGAACTGATTGATTATTTTGCCATGCTTGGAAGTGCTTGGATAATTTCATGAGTATCTGCTTTCTTTGATTTTATGTTGGATATTGTTTACTTCCTTTCTTGGTCCAAATTCCTGGAGAACTGTGTAATTCTGTTTCTGTCCTTGTTAGTCTTTGTTTTCTGTGTGCTGAGTGATAACAGTTGAAAAACTGTTATTTTCATGCTTAAAATTGATAGTAAAAGTAACCTTTAATACTTAGAAACTAGCTTGAAATCATGCTTTTGGTTATGTTTTTAGAAATAAGAGAGCTGGACAGATTTATGCTTGATTTCAGTGTTTTTATGCAGGTTTTAAGGTGAATTTGGTGAAAGAAGTGAAGAAGGATAGAGATGGAATCAGAAAAGACATCAAAAAGTGCAAAAGGAGAAGCCGCAACTGTCGCTCAACGGTAGTTTACCGCTGAGCGGCACTCAGGCAGTCACGTTGGATCCGATGAGGGGTGATTTGGCCACTGAGGGGAAGAAAACAACTCACGCACTTACCGCTGAGCGGCACTATTTTGGGCTTGGGCCTAATTTTCTGTAATTTTAGAATAATATATAAGCTTTAGGACGTCCTAGGGTTTGTATCTTTGGCTGAGACGAAGCAAACACTCTCTTTTCCACCCCTTGAAGGAAGATCTTGGATGCTCAGGCTACCTCCTCCTCTTTCTAGGGTTTTATCTTTCATTCTTTCATTATTGTTCATCTAGTTTCACCATGAATATGGTGAACTAAACCATGTATTATTGTTGGGGAATCAATGTAGTCTTGTGAAACTCTCATATATGGAATTTGATTTAATGTCTTATATTAAGATATATGCTTTCTTTCATCTTTAGCTAGGGTTTTTCTTCTTTGCTTATTGCTTGCTTTGTTTAACTCATTCATTGCCATGATTATTGATTTTGTCGATACGGGAACGTACGGGGAAGTCTAGATGCGGGGAATTTCTCCCAATAGCATATTGGTTGCCTTTAAGCTCCTGCACTTTAAGAACTAATTACTAGGAATGCTAGGAATTGTATGAACTCGTAATTAGGGATAGGCCTTCTTGCAAGGTGATTTAGAGAGTGGCATTAGCATTGATGATAAGAATGAGGAATTCCTGAAAATATATGAGAGTGGATAAGATGAAATTGATAACCCCAACAACATACTCATCCATCTAATTCATTGAAGTGTTTGTATTCTGTTTTTCTCCATTGATCAAATTCATGCATACATATTTAATTACTGTCTTTTGCATTGAAACCTATAATCAATTTGTTCTTAAGTCTTAAATAATCAACAAATCACATAGCTAAACTAGGCCGTGAGTCCTTTGGGAACACGATACTTGGTCTTACCTAGTTTTATTACTTGATACGATTCGGTCACACTTGCCGATTGTTAAACAAGTTTGTGGCGCCGTTTTTCGGTGTTCATAAATTTGTCATCACTGAGTCTGTGTCACTTCCCTGATGTTCTTTGAACTATTCCTTGATTCGCGTCTTGATTTTGCCCAAGAGTGCAAAAGACTAAGTGTGGTCTATTTTGATGAGTCAATATTTTCTTGACTTCACCTAGTTTATTGTGCTAGAAATAATTAGGGAATTGTGCTAGAATTAATCAGGGAATTGTGCTTAAATGTCCGGTATTTTTCCGTTTTTGTTAATTGTGCTTAGTTTGACCAGAAATTCTTATTTTAATTAATTTGAATTACCTGATCTAATTATTTTCATTATTGAAGTGCAGGAAAATTTTAGAGATACATTTTGGGACATCAGGAAGAATGCCAAATAAATTCAAAACTCTCCACACAGACATTTTAGAATTAATTAAATTGTAATTCAGTAGTTTAGAATTTTTGAATCAACTCTTACCTTTTGGGTCAATTTTTGGTAAAGTAGATTAGACCCAAAAGTAGAGGTTAGTGACGTGGACCTTAGGGTTTTATTGTGTGGAAAAATAACCGCCACTTGCATTTTTGCCACTTTACTCTCTCGTTTTATTTGTTTTGGAGGTTCTTGTAATGGAAAAATATTTTTTTGACTCTGGGTTTTTCGGAACGTTGGGATAATGAATGAAGAACACATTTCTCTTGTTCTTGGAGTATGAAAACGGTGATTCATATTGTGTGTGATGGCTGATTTCATCTTCAAGTGAAAAAAAAACGCTGTCACGGTTTTGTTGGCTTTGAATCTTCCCTTTGTTTTATTCTGCCACACACAATGCACATTCATTTTCTTAGTTTGGAGAAATGATGATTTAATTTGGGAAGCGTTACACGCTGTGCTGGAAGAGACGTGTGGAAGTTTGGTGACACGGCTTGTATGGGAGGTACACATTTAAATTTATTTTAGAAGCAAGACAGCAACACGTTGATGGCTAATGTGGAGTGGGAGAATAGAAGCACTTTCATACAGCTGATTTACGGAGATTAATGGAGAGGCACGGATCCCAGAGGTGAAGTTGATGCACGGTTGGAAGCATTGAAGGGAGAGAGCATCACGGTAGTAGGGGTCACGACTGCTAGAAGAAAAGAGAATGATTTTTGATTTAAGCAAGGAGCTCGTTGATTTGATGGGAGTAGGTAGTGGGAGCACATGGTGATTCACGGTTGCTGGAAGAAAAGAGAATTGTTTTTCCAATTGTTTCAGAATGAAGAAGTGATCAGAGGGGTGAGTTAATCTTGGGGGAATGCACGGTCATGTCAAGCCAAAAAGGGGAGCACAAAGTTTCATTGTCTTTGCATTTAGTAACGCATACAGCTGCCACGTCCTGGATCAAAATGCTTGATTGATATTGGTGGTGCGGCAGCAGTGATTTAATTGGCTTTGGCACGCGTATTACTTCTGTGAATGATTTGCGTTGGTGAATGTCTTCAATTAGAAATTTATTTTTTTATCTCAATAGTTTCATTTTTAATAGGTTAATTGACTTTGCTGAAGTGTCTACTCCGTCATAAGTGGTTAAAGCCCTTTTGCATTTAAAAATTAGTCTCGTTGCATGTGCTCATTAGTTGTGTTTTGAATTGATTTTTCATTCCAACTATATTATTCTCGCTGAAGTGTGATTCTGCTGATGTGTTGATTTCAATAGTGTGAGATGAGGTTTTAGATTTTTCGAGAGCATTTAAATTAGTTCACACACCTTGCTTTAGGATCGTTCAGTTCACTGTTTCCATTTACTTTAAATGCTTTCAATTATGTTCGGTTGTGTTTAGTTTTCATTTTAAATTAAGTTCATTTGCATTCAAAAAATCTTTCACAAACCCCCACCCACTTCGTGTTTGACCTATTGACTGAACCAAATTTGGTCCTTGAGAGACGACCTAGGAGTCACTTCCTAGCACTGTACTGCATTCTGTAATGCACATAAAATTCGACGGGCCGCGACAGCCCGCATTAGTCAACTTCGTCCACCTCGTCAACTTCCTACATTTCCTCCACTTCCTCCACTTCCTCCACTTCGTCCACTTTGTCCAATTTGTCCACTACGTCAACTTCGTCCACTTCGTCAACTTTGTCCACCTCGTCCACTTCGTCAAATTCGTCCACTTCGTCAACTTCGTCCACTTCGTCAACTTCGTCCACTTCGTCAACTTCCTCCACTTCCTCCATCTCCTCTACTTCCTCCACTTCTTCTACTTCCCCCACTGCCTCCACTTCGTCCACTTCTCCTTCCACTTCGTCCACTTCGTCCACTTCGTCCTCTTCGTCCATTTCGTCCACTTCGTCCACTTTGTCCACTTCGTCCACTAAGTCATTTTGGTCCACTTCATCAAAACTTCCTCCATTTCCTCCACTTCCACCACTTCCTCCACTTCTCCTACTTCCTCTACTTCCTCCACTTCGTCCACTTCTTCTTCCACTTCGACCACTTCCTATACTTCCTCCACGTCCTCCACTTCGTCCACTTCTACTTCCACTTCTTCCACTTCGTCCGCTTCGTCTACTTCGTCTACTTTGTCGACTTCGTCCACTTCGTCCATTTCCTGCACTTCCTCCACTTCGTCCACTTCCTTCACTTCGTCCACTTCCTCCACTTCCTCCACTTCTTCTTCCACTTCTTGTTCCACTTTTTCCACTTCTTCCACTTCGTCCACTTCGTCCTCCTCGTCCAGTTCGTCAACTTCATCCACTTCGTCCACTTGCTCCACTTCGTCCACTTCCTCCACTTTGTCCACTTCCTCCACTTCCTCCACTTCCTGCACATCGTCAACTTCGTGCACTTTGTCAACTTCGTCAACTTCCTCCCCTTCGTGAACTTCGTCGACTTCGTCCACTTTTTCCAATTTGTCCAGTACGTCAACTTCGTCCACCTCGTCCACTTCGTCCACTTCGTCCACTTCGTCCATTTCCTCCACTTCCTCCACTTCCTTCAATTCGTCCACTTTGTCCACTTCGTCCACTTCGTAAACTTCCTCTACTTCGTCCACTTCGTCCACTTCGTCCACTTCGTCCAATTCGTCCACTTTGTCCAATTCGTCCAGTACGTCAACTTCGTCACCTTCCTCCACTTCCTCCACTTCCTCCACCTCTTCTACTTCCTCCACTCTCCACTTCGTCCACCTTTCTTCCACTTCGTCCACTTCCTCCACTTCCTTCACTTCCTTCACTTCGTCCACTTCGTCCACTACGCCAGCTTCGTCAGCTTCACCAACTTCGTCCACTTCGTCTACTTCGATCACTTTGTCCACTTCCTCCACGTTGTCCACTTCGTCAACTTTGTAAACTTCGTCCACTTCGTCAGCTTCGTGCACTTCGTCAACTTCCTCCACTTCCTCTAGTTCCTCCACCTCCTCCACCTCTTCTATTTCCTCCACTTCCCCCACTTCCTTCACTTCCTTCACTTCCTCCACTTCCTCCACTTCTTCTACTTCATCCACTTCCTCCACTTCCTCCACTTCTTCTTCCACTTCGTCCACTTCGTCTACTTCCACCACTTCCTCCACTTCCTCCATTTCCTCCACTTCATCCACTTCCTCCACTTCGTCCACTTCTTCAACTTCGTCCACTTTGTCCACTTCCTCCACTTCCTCCACTTCGTCAACTTTGTCCACTTCGTCAACTTCGTCCACTTCCACCACTTCCTCCACTTCCTCCACTTCCTCCACTTCCACCACTTACTTCACTTCCTCCACTTACTCCACTTCGACAACTTCGTGAACTTCGTCCACTACATCAGCTTCGTCCACTTCGTCCTCTTGTTCTTCCACTTCTTCCACTTCGCCCACTTCCTTCACTTCCTCCACTTCCTCCACTTCGTCAACTTCGCCCACTTCGTCATCTTCGTCCCCTTCGTCAACGTCGTCCACTTCGTCCACTTCAACCACTTCCTCCACTTCCTCCACTTCCTCATCTTCCTCCACTTCCTCCACTTCCTCCACTTCCTCTACTTCCTCCACTTCCTCCACTTCCTCCACTTCCTCCACTTCCACCACTTCCTCCACTTCCTCCACTTCATCCACTTCGTCCACTTCCACAGCTTCTACCACTTCGTCCACTTCCTCCACTACCTCCACGTCCTTCACTTCCTCCACTTCCTCAACTTCTTCTACTTCCTCCACTCTCCACTTCCTCCACTTCCTCCACCTCGTTCACTTCGTTCACTTCGTCCACTTCGTCATTTTCGTCCACTTCGTCAACTTCGGCCACTTCCTCAACTCCATCCACTTCCTCCACTTCCACCACTTCCTTGCTCCACTTCCTCTACTTCGTCCACTTCGTCCAATTCATCCACTACGTCAACTTCGTCCACTTCGATCACTTCGTCCACTTCGTAAACTTCGTCCACTTCCGCCACTTCCTCCACTTCGTCCACTTCCTCCACTTCGTCCACTTCTTCCACTAACCTCCATTTCGTCATTTTTGTCCACTTCATCAACTTCCTCCACTTCCTCCACTTCTCATTCTTCCTCCACTTCCTCCACTTCGTCCACTTCCTCTTCCACTTCGTCCACTTCCTCCCCTTCCTCCACGTCCTCCACTTTGTCTACTTCTTCTTCCACTTCTTCCACTTCGTCTACTTTGTCGACTTCGTCCACTTCGTCCATTTCCTCCACTTCCTCCACTTCCTCCATTTCCTCCACTTTCTCCACGTCCTCCACTTCATTCACTTCGTCCACTTTGTCCACTTCGTCCACTTCGTCGACTTCCTCCACTTCCTCCACTTTGTTCATTTCGTCCACTTCGTCCACTTCGTGATTTACGTCCACTTCATCAACTTCCTCCACTTCCTCCACTTCCAACACTTCCTCCACATCTCCTACTTCCTCCACTTCTTCCACTTCCTCCAGTTCCTCGACGTCGTCCACTTCTTCTTCCACTTCTTCCACTTCGTCTACTTTGTCGACTTCGTCCACTTCATCCATTTCCTCCACTTCCTCCACTTCCTCCACTTCCTCCACTTCCTTTACTTCCTTCACTTCGTCCACTTTGTCCACTTTGTCCACTTCGTCCACTTCCTCCACTTCGTCCACTTCCTCCACTTCGTCCACTCCGTCCGCTTTGTCCGCTTTGTCATTTTCGTCAACTTCTTCCACTTCGTCAACTTCCTCCACTTCCACCACTTCTTCCACTTCTCCTACTTCCTCCACTTCCTCCACTTCTTCTTCCACTTCGTCCACTTCCTCCACGTCCTCCACTTCATCCACTTCTTCCTCCACTTCTTACACTTTGTCCACTTTGTCTACTTTGTCGACTTCGTCCACTTCGTCCATTTCCTCCACTTCCTACACTTCCTCCACTTCCTCCACTTCCTCCACTTCCTTCACTTCGTCCACTTTGTCCACTTCGTCCACTTTGTGAACTTCCTCCACTTCCTCCATTTCCTCCACTTACTCCACTTCGTCCATTTCGTCCACTTCGTCCACTTCGTCCACTTCGTCATTTTCGTCCACTTCATCAACTTCGTCCACTTCGTGATTTTTTTCCACTTCATCAACTTCCTCCACTTCCTCCACTTCCAACACTTCCTCCACATCTCCTACTTCCTCCTCTTCCTCCACTTCGTCCACTTCTTCCACTTCCTCCACTTCCTCCACTTCCTCCACGTCGTCTACTTCGTCCACTTCTTCTTCCACTTCTTCCACTTCTTCGACTTCGTCGACTTCGTCCACTTGGTCAACTTCCTCCACTTCCTCCACTTCCTCCACTTCCAACACTTCCTCCACTTCTTCTACTTCCTCCACTTCCTCCACTTCCTCCATTTCCTCCACTTCGTCCAGTTCTTCTTCAAGTTCGTCCACTTCCTCCACTTCGTCCACTACCACCACGTCCTCCACTTCCTCCACTTCCTCCACTTCTTCTACTTCCTCCACTCTCCACTTCGTCCAGTCTTCTTCCACTTTGTCCACTTCCTCCACTTCCTCCACTTCGGCCATTAAGTCCAATTCGTCCACTTCGTCAACTTCCTCCACTTCCTCCACTTCCTCCACTTTGTCCATTTCGTCCACTTCGTCCACTTCGTGATTTTCGTCCACTTCCTCAACTTCCTCCACTTCCTCCACTTCCAACACTTCCTCCACTTCTCCTACTTCCTCCACTTCCTCCACTTCGTCCAGTTCGTCCACTTCTTCTTTCACTTCTTCCACTTCTTACACTTTGTCTACTTTGTCGACTTCGTTCACTTTGTCCATTTCCTCCACTTCCTCCACTTCCTTCACTTCCTTCACTTCGTCCACTTCGTCGACTTCCTCCACTTCGTCCACTTCGTCCACTCCGTCCACTTTGTCCGCTTTGTCATTTTCGTCAATTTCGTCCACTTCGTCAACTTCCTCCACTTCCTCCATTTCCACCACTTCTTCCACTTCTCCTACTTCCTCCACTTCTTCTTCCACTTCGTCCACTTCCTCCACGTCCTCCACTTCATCCACTTCTTCTTCCACTTCTTACACTTCGTCCAGTTTGTCTACTTTGTCGACTTCGTCCACTTCGCCCATTTCCTCCACTTCCTACACTTCCTCCACTTCCTCCACTTCCTCCACTTCGTCCACTTTGTCCACTTCGTCAACTTCGTGAACTTCCTCCACTTCATCCACTTCCTCCACTTACTCCACTTCGTCCATTTCGTTCACTTCGTCATTTTCGTCCACTTCATCAACTTCCTCCACTTCCAACACTTCCTCCACTTCCTCCACTTCGTCCACTTCTTCTTCCACTTCTTCTTCCATTTCGTCCACTTCCTCCACTTCGTCCACGTCCTCCATTTCGTCCACTTCTTCTTCCTCTTCTTCCACTTCGTTTATTTTGTCTACTTCGTCCATTTCCTCCACTTCCTCCACTTCCTTCACTTCGTCCACCTTGTCCACTTTGTCCACTTTGTCAACTTCGTCCACTTCGTCCACTTCGTCATTTTCGTCATTTTCGTCAACTTCGTCAACTTCCTCCACTTCCTCCACGTCCTCCACTTCGTCCACTTCTTCTTCCACTTCGTCCACTTCGTCTACTTTGACCACTTCGTCCATTTCCTCCACTTCCTCCACTTCCTTCCTTTCGTCCACATTGTCCACTTCGTCCACTTCGTCAACTTCCACGACTTCCTCCACCTTGTCCACTTCTTCTTCCACTTCTTCCACTTCGTCCACTTCGTCAACTTCGTCCACTTGCTCCACTTCGTCCACTTCTTCAAATTCGTCCACTTCATCAAATTCGTCCACTTCCTCCACTTCGTCCACTTAGTCAACTTCGTCAACTTTGTCAACTTCGTCCACTTCGTCCACTTTGTCCACTTTGTCCAATTCGTCCAATACGTCAACTTCGTCCACTTCGTCCACTTCTTCTTCCACTTCTTCCACTTCTTCCACTTCGTCCACTTCGTCAACTTCCTCCACTTCCAACACTTCCTCCACTTCTTCTACTTCCTCCACTTCCTCCACTTCCTCCACTTTGTCCATTTCGTCCACTTCGTCCACTTCATGATTTTCGTCCACTTCCTCAACTTCCTCCACTTCCTCCACTTCCAACACTTCCTCCACTTCTCCTACTTCCTCCACTTCCTCCACTTCGTCCAGTTCGTCCACTTCTTCTTTCACTTCTTCCACTTCTTACACTTTGTCTACTTTGTCGACTTCGTTCACTTTGTCCATTTCCTCCACTTCCTCCACTTCCTTCACTTCCTTCACTTCGTCCACTTCGTCGACTTCCTCCACTTCCTCCACTTCGTCCACTTCGTCCACTCCGTCCACTTTGTCCGCTTTGTCATTTTCGTCAATTTCGTCCACTTCGTCAACTTCCTCCACTTCCTCCATTTCCACCACTTCTTCCACTTCTCCTACTTCCTCCACTTCTTCTTCCACTTCGTCCACTTCCTCCACGTCCTCCACTTCATCCACTTCTTCTTCCACTTCTTACACTTCGTCCAGTTTGTCTACTTTGTCGACTTCGTCCACTTCGCCCATTTCCTCCACTTCCTACACTTCCTCCACTTCCTCCACTTCGTCCACTTTGTCCACTTCGTCAACTTCGTGAACTTCCTCCACTTCATCCACTTCCTCCACTTACTCCACTTCGTCCATTTCGTTCACTTCGTCATTTTCGTCCACTTCATCAACTTCCTCCACTTCCAACACTTCCTCCACTTCCTCCACTTCCTCCACTTCGTCCACTTCTTCTTCCACTTCTTCTTCCATTTCGTCCACTTCCTCCACTTCGTCCACGTCCTCCATTTCGTCCACTTCTTCTTCCTCTTCTTCCACTTCGTTTATTTTGTCTACTTCGTCCATTTCCTCCACTTCCTCCACTTCCTTCACTTCGTCCACCTTGTCCACTTCGTCGACTTCCTCCACTTCCTCTATTTCGTCCACTTCGTCCACTCCGTCCACTTTGTCCGCTTTGTCATTTTCGTCAATTTCGTCCACTTCGTCAACTTCCTCCACTTCCTCCATTTCCACCACTTCTTCCACTTCTCCTACTTCCTCCACTTCTTCTTCCACTTCGTCCACTTCCTCCACGTCCTCCACTTCATCCACTTCTTCTTACACTTCTTACACTTCGTCCAGTTTGTCTACTTTGTCGACTTCGTCCACTTCGCCCATTTCCTCCACTTCCTACACTTCCTCCACTTCCTCCACTTCCTCCACTTCGTCCACTTTGTCCACTTCGTCAACTTCGTGAACTTCCTCCACTTCATCCACTTCCTCCACTTACTCCACTTCGTCCATTTCGTTCACTTCGTCATTTTCGTCCACTTCATCAACTTCCTCCACTTCCAACACTTCCTCCACTTCTCCTACTTCCTCCACTTCCTCCACTTCCTCCACTTCGTCCACGTCCTCCATTTCGTCCACTTCCTCCACTTCGTCCACGTCCTCCATTTCGTCCACTTCTTCTTCCTCTTCTTCCACTTCGTTTATTTTGTCTACTTCGTCCATTTCCTCCACTTCCTCCACTTCCTTCACTTCGTCCACCTTGTCCACTTTGTCCACTTTGTCAACTTCGTCCACTTCGTCATTTTCGTCATTTTTGTCAACTTCGTCAACTTCCTCCACTTCCTCCACGTCCTCCACTTCGTCCACTTCTTCTTCCACTTCGTCCACTTCGTCTACTTTGACCACTTCGTCCATTTCCTCCACTTCCTCCACTTCCTTCCCTTCGTCCACATTGTCCACTTCGTCCACTTCGTCAACTTCCACGACTTCCTCCACCTTGTCCACTTCTTCTTCCACTTCTTCCACTTCGTCCACTTCGTCAACTTCGTCCACTTGCTCCACTTCGTCCACTTCTTCAAATTCGTCCACTTCATCAAATTCGTCCACTTCCTCCACTTCGTCCACTTAGTCAACTTCGTCAACTTTGTCAACTTCGTCCACTTCGTCCACTTTGTCCAATTCGTCCAGTACGTCAACTTCGTCCACTTCGTCCACTTCTTCTTCCACTTCTTCCACTTCGTCCACTTCGTCCACTTCGTCAACTTCCTCCACTTCCTCCACTTCCAACACTTCCTCCACTTCTTCAACTTCCTCTACTTCCTCCACTTCCTCCACTTCGTCCACTTCGTCAACTTCGTCCACTTCCTCCACTTCTTCCTCTTCGTCCATTTCCTCCACTTCCTCCAGTTCCTCTATTTCCTTCACTTCGTCCACTTTGTCCACTTCGTCAACTTCCTACAATTCCTCCACTTCCTCCACTTCCTCCACTTCCTCTGCTTCGTCCACTTCTTCTTGCACTTCTTCTTCCAGTTCTTCCACTTCGTCCACTTCCTCCACTTGCTCCACTTCGTCCACTTCGTCAACTTCGTCCACTTCGTCCACTTCGTCCACTTCGTCAACTTCGTCCACTTCGTAAACTTCGTCAACTTCCTACCCTTCCTCCACTTCGTCCACTTTGTTCAGTTCGTCCAGTACGTCAACTTCGTCCACTTCGTCAACTTCGGCAACTTCGGCAACTTCGTCAACTTCGTCCACTTGGTCAACTTCCTCCACTTCCTCCACTTCCAACACTTCCTCCACTTCTTCTACTTCCTCCACTTCCTCCAGTTCCTCCATTTCCTCTACTTCGTCCACTTCTTCTTCAAGTTCGTCCACTTCCTCCACTTCGTCCACTACCACCACGTCCTCCACTTCCTCCACTTCTGCTACTTCCTCCACTCTCCACTTTGTCCAGTCTTCTTCCACTTTGTCCACTTCCTCCACTTCCTCCACTTGCTCCACTTCGTCCACTTCGTCAAATTCGTCGACTTCGTCAAATTCGTCCACTTCCTCCACTTCGTCCACTTAGTCAACTTCGTCGACTTTCTCAACTTCGTCCACTTCGTCCACTTTGTCCAATTCGTCCAGTACGTCAACTTCGTCCACTTCGTCCACTTCGATCACTCCGTCAACTTCGTCCACTTCGTCTACTTTTTCTTCCACTTCTTCCACTTCTTCCACTTCGTCCACTTCGTCCACTTCGTCAACTTCCTCCACTTCCTCCACTTCCAACACTTCCTCCACTTCTTCAACTTCCTCTACTTCCTCCACTTCCTCCACTTCCTCCACTTCCTCCACTTCGTCCACTTCGTCAACTTCCTCCACTTCCTCCACTTCTTCCTCTTCGTCCATTTCCTCCACTTCCTCCACTTCCTCCATTTCCTTCATTTCGTCCACTTTGTCCACTTCGTCCACTTCCTACAATTCCTCCACTTCCTCCACTTCCTCTTCTTCGTCCACTTCGTCGACTTCGTCCACTTCGTCGACTTCGTCCACTTCTTCTTGCACTTCTTCTTCCACTTCTTCCACTTCTTCCACTTCGTCCACTTTGTCCACTTCGTCAACTTCATCCACTTCCTCCACTTGCTCCACTTCGTCCACTTCGTTAACTTCGTCCACTTCGTCCACTTCGTCAACTTCGTCCATTTCGTCAACTTCGTCCACTTTGTCAACTTTGTCAACTTCCTCGCCTTCGTCCACTTCGTCCACTTTGTTCATTTCGTCTACTTCGTCCACTTCTTCTTCCCCCTCTTCCACTTCTTCGACTTCGTCCACTTGGTCAACTTCCTCCACTTCCTCCACTTCCTCCACTTCCAACACTTCCTCCACTTCTTCTACTTCCTCCACTTCCTCCACTTCCTCCATTTCCTCCACTTCGTCCACTTCTTCTTCAAGTTCGTCCACTTCCTCCACTTCATCCACTACCACCACGTCCTCCACTTCCTCCACTTCTTCTACTTCCTCCACTATCCACTTCGTCCAATCTTCTTCCACTTTGTCCACTTCCTCCACTTCCTCCACTTGCTCCATTTCGTCCACTAAGTCCAATTCGTCCAATTCGTCCACTACGTCAACTTCGTCAACTTTGTCCACTTCGTCCATTTCGTCCAATTCGATCACTTCGACCACTTCGTCAACTTCATTCTCCTCGTCCACTTCGTCAACTTCGTCCACTTCGTCAAATATGTCCACTTCGTCAACTTTGTAAACTTCGTCCACTTCGTCAACTTCGTCCACTTCCTCCACTTGCTCCACTTCCTCCACTTCCTCCACTTCCTCCACTTCATCCACTTCCTCCACTTCCTCAACTTCCACCACTTCCTCCATTTCTTCCACTACTTCCACATCCTCCACTTCCTCCACTTCCTCAACTTCTTCTACTTCCTCCACTCTCCACTTCCTCCACTTCCTCCACTTCCTTCACTTCGTCCACTTCGTCCACTTCATCCACTTCGTCATTTTCGTCCACTACCTCAACCTCATCCACTTCCTCAACTTCCTCCATTTCCTCCACTTCCACCACTTCCTCCACTTGCTGCACTTCCTCTACTTCGTCCACTTCGTCCACTTCGTCCAATTCGTCCACTACGTCAACTTCGTGCACTTCGATCACTTCGTCCGCTTGGTCCACTTCGTCGACCTCGTCCACTTCGTCAACGTCCTCCACTTCGTCAAATTCGTCCACTTCATCAACTTTGTAAACTTTGTCCACTTCCTCCGCTTCGTCCACTTCGTCCACTTCTTCTACTTCCTCCACTCTCCACTTGCTCCACTTCCTCCACTTCCTTAACTTCTTCTACTTCCTCCACTTCCTCCAATTCGTCCACTACGTCAACTTCGTCAACTTCGTCCAGTTCGTCCACTTCGATCACTTCGTCCACTTCGTCCATTTCATCAACTTCGTCCACCTCGTCCACTTCGTCAATGGCTTAAGGCAGGGACCCATTACTAGAAGTATGGCTAGAAGAATTCAAGAAGAGCTTGAAGATATGGACACAAGAGGGCACGTTCTTTTCCTTCAATTTAAGTGGAATTTGAAGACAACAAGAGAAGGGGTAAAACTGTCCAGTTGATGGTCAAAGTTGCTAGCTGCACCACCACTCTTTGCTAAGCTCACCACGGCAACACCTCCGTCCCTCAACACCACCAGCTCACGTGCTGCTTTAGTTTTTAGCACATTTTTCATAAGTCTTTCACATTTTACACATGGGTCATTGCCTCGCTGCAAGCTCCATGGATCACATATAAATTCATGGTAGCTACCCTTGTAAAGGGACTTTTGATGATTAATGAGTTTTGATTCTGCTGATGCATTTTCCAGCAATCGAGACTCTACCAAAAGTCACCATAGATTGAGCTTTCTTTCCTCCACCTAGCTTCCTTCTAGTGAAGGCCATCTGAGCTAGTTTACTCACTCACCTAGAGCTCTTCCTCCATCTCTGCATCCACTGAATTCATTCTTCTGCTGCTGGCAAACCACAATTGATATCACCTGCTACATCCCATTCATTCCGCTGCCAGTTGCTTCTCGTGAGCCAACTACGACACTGTTCACGATCCAATTCATCATTCCACCGCCTTCAACCCACACCTCTTCTAGAGCAACTCATCAAGTGGTATTCAGAGCCTAGGTTCTGCATCACGCTCCAGCTGAGTAAAATTTTCCTTCATTCTACACTGTCAATACATTTTCCTTCGTGTTTTTGCCTCTGTGTGCACTGTGTCATTACTTTCTCCAATTCTAGTAGTTTTCATTACATTGTTTCTTTGCTCCAGCTTTTACTTGATTTATTTCCATCATTTTAATCGGTTCAATCTTTGTCTTGAGTATTTTAATTTTGCAATCTTATTCAGTCATGTCCAGTCATGTGCATTTGTTGTAATTTTGTCAAAATTCTGAGTAAGTTTGGTGCTTGGATGAATCTCGATATCTGGAATGGTTTTTCAATAGATGCACATCACAAAAGCAATGATGGATGAGCTCAGTGCATCTTGAATTCCATCACAGTGCAGTTCCAGTTAACGCAGAATTCAAATATGTTTTGAATTTGAGTTAAAATTTGTTTTCTAAAATGCACCATGTGAAATTAAATTTGGCGATGTTTGAGTTGCTGTAATGTGATGTGTGCATACCATATGAACAATGAATTGTCCAAGACAATCAATCTGGTTGCACCATTCTGTAGAATCCATAACTCATTCAAGCAGCTTGACCGAACTGCATCTCTCTTTGATTGTTGTTTCTGATTTTTTTTGTTTTTGAATCTGTTCAGTTTAGAAATCCCCGCTGGACATCTTTTCAGTCATTCCTAGCGTATTGTTCAACTTTCAATCACTGTCCTAGAGTCATAAAAGTTGTTTTCAGCTCAATTTGAATCTTCTGTGAAAATTTGGTTGGTGAATTGGACCAATTTTGGTGTTAAAGAGCAACTCATACAGTGAAATTTTGAGTTACAAGTGTTTAGCCTCGGCTGGCAGCTTATACAAGTTACATTTGATAAAACAAAGTTGCTCAAGTCATAAAATTAAGTGTTCAAGCTTGTTTGTGCAAAATTGTTATCCAAACCACCAAATTTTCAACACTTTTCTGAAAACAAGTTGCTCTTTTCTGCATAAATGTTTGCTGGTTTGGTACATCTATAATTGCGTGAGAATTGGTAGCAAAAGCTTGATCAAATTGCCTTAAAAGAAATCTCACATGTAAAGAAAGAAAATGAGAACAAGCACTCTTAAAAAGCTGATCAAAACAAGTGCCAATTCTGAATTACCAATTATGTACCAGTATCAGAATTTCTCTTAGGCATTTCATCGAACAATTTTGCCTATTTTGAAACTGAGCTCGATTTAGCTGTATATGCAACTTGTATTCGTTTATTTATTTTTTAAATGCACTCTAGAGCCTTTCCTAAGATCATTTTGAGTGCCACCCGTTATTGCTAACCTTTAATTGCTTGATTTGAATTGTTTGAAAATTCTGCACATAAGCTGTTTGATAAAATCACAGTTGTGCATTCTAGTTCTGCAATTTTCTAGCAGCAACAGAGTTGTTTCTTTTCTACACTCGAAACTGATTGATGGTGGTTCTTTTGAGCTCTTTGTTGGGTGCACAAGTATCTCAAGTAGTCTTACAACACTGGTAGCATCTTAGGCAGTGGATTGGAGCAAGGAAAGATCAACTTTGGAGTTGATTTTTGGTGCCGCAGAACCACATTCTTCACTGGTCTGCATCAAACTGGTTGCTGCTACAACAGCATAATTCACTTGGCAGCTGTGAGATTATTGTGAATCAACTAATTTCACTTCCTTTGAGAGAAGCCAGAGCTGCACACCATCTCTACTTTTCATTCTCTGGTTGTTTCATTTATATTCTTGCAAAAATACTTGTAATTGGACATTAAGCAAGTGACTTGGAAGAATTCACAAATGGTCTTCCATCACTTTCAAACTTTGCTTTTAATTGTTCATATAAAATTGGTAGACAGTGAGTGTGTCTTGGATACAAAGTTCCAAGCCTCACTTAGGAGATCTCACTTCTTTCAATTTTTGCAAGCGCATAGGCCAAGTCTTAGAAGTCCGCCTTTGGGGTCTAGTTTTCCTTGAATTTGAGTGTGTCTTTAAACATTTAATGAATCTAGAGGTAATTTTGATTTAAAGACTTTTAGTAAGTAACTAGGGATATATTTGGCAAGGCAAGACTTGGTATTTAAGCAACCTATACGGTTCACCTCTCTTACCTGGAATATTGTCCTCAAGTGAAAAACTTCTAGTCTTTACCTCAAGAAAACTTTTAAGTTCATCAAAATGTTTGGAAGACAATCACCTAGAATTAGTGATCCTCCCAAAGATCAATTTTCATTCCAAACTCTAGTCAATCAACTCCATGAGATTGAGAGAAAAATAAGTCAAGAAAAAGTCCAAAGAGAGCTACATAGTGCCATGGTTGAAAATGAGTTGAAACTTTTGAGAGAGGAACAAATCCAAAATAGGGAGAGAAGTTATAGTGGAGAGTCCCAATATGAACAAGAGGCCTTAAGAGTAGGAGAATATTATCATCAACCCTCTTCATCAAGAAGACACAGAAGGGAATTTGAAAATCCTCCTCCTCCTAAGGAAGTTAATGTGGTATTGCCTCATTTTCATGGAAAAGATAATGTTGAGGCTTACCTAGATTGGGAAATGAAGGTCGAGCAAATTTTTGCTTACCATCAAGTAGGAGAAGAAAGAAAATTCTCTCTTGCTACCCTAAGTTTTCAAGGGTATGCAATGTACTGGTGGACTACTACAGTCCAAGAGAGAATAAGACAGCAACTTCCTCCAATAAAATATTGGAATGAGCTTACAAATGCCCTTCGGAAAAGGCACATACCCTCCTACTACAAAAGAGAACTCATGGATAAGCTCCAAAGATTGCAACAACAGTCTATGTCTGTTGAAGAATACAGATAAAAGATGGAGCTATACATGAATCACAGAAGGCGAGGAAACTACCTTGGCCAGATTTTTGAGTGGGTTGAATCTTGATATCAGGGATAGGGTTGAACTACTACCTTATAGAGATTTGAATGATCTTGTTCAAATGTGTATAAAGGTAGAACAACAAAATTTGAGAAAAGCTTCTGTTAAAAGATTTCAATCCCCTTTGAACAGAAAATTGTAAAAGAAAAAGAACCCCTCAAACCTCTAGCCAATATAGTTGAAAAACCCAAACAGGAATCCTCTTCACACACTCGCACTAGTGAGATCAAGTGTTTTAAATGTTTGGGTAAGGGTCACTTAGCTGCTCAATGTCCTACCAAAAGAACAATCATTTTAAGAGGTAGTGACACATATAGCACTGAAAGTAAAACCCCTAGTGAAAGTGAGAATGAGCAAGAAAGAGGTAATGAAGAGAAAGTATATCCTTGTGAGGGTCCACTTCTCATGGTGAGAAGGGTGCTTAATAGTCAACCAGGTCCATAACACTTATCACAAAGAGAGAACATCTTTCACACAAGATGTCAAATTGCAGAAAAATATTGTTCTCTCATTATTGATAGTGGATCTTGCTATAACTGTTGTAGCACAAGGCTGGTTGAAAAACTGAATCTTACTGAGATACCCCATCCAAAACCTTACAAACTTCATTGGCTAAATCAAGATGGGGATATAACAGTCAAGAATCAAGTTAAATTGGCAATCTCCATAGGAAACTTCAAAGATTATGTTATTTGTGATGTAGTTCCTATGGAAGCTTGCCACTTCCTCCACTTCCTCCATTTCCTCCACTTCGTCCACTTCTTCTTCCAGTTCCTCCACTTACTCCACTTCGTCCATTTCGTCCACTTCCTCCACTTCGTCCACTTCGTCCACTTCGTCATTTTTGTGCACTTCATCAACTTTGTCCACTTCGTCAATTTCCTCCACTTCCTCCACTTCCTCCACTTCGTCCACTTCTTCTTCGATTTCTTCCACTTCGTCCACTTCGTCTACTTTGTCGACTTCGTCCACTTCGTCCATTTCCTCCACTTCCTCCACTTCCTTCACTTTGTCCACTTCGCTCACTTCGTCAACTTCATCGACTTCCTGCACTTGCTCCACTTCCTCCAGTTCCTCCACTTGGTCCACTTCGTCCACTTCGTCATTTTTGTCCACTTCATCAACTTCGTCCCCTTCGTCAACTTCCTCCACTTCCACCACTTCCTCCAGTTCCTCTACTTCGTCCACTTCTTCTTCCACTTCATCCAATTCCTCCACTTCGTCCACTTCTTCTTCCACTTCTTCCACTTCATGCACTTCTTCCACGTCCTGCATTTCCTCCACTTCCTCCACTTCCTCCACTTCGTCCACTTCGTCCATTTCCTCCACTTCGTCCACTTCGTCATTTTCATCCACTTCCTCAACTTCGTCAATTCCTCCACTTCCTCCACTTCCACCACTTCCTCTACTTCTTCCACGTCCTCCACTTCGTCCACTTCTTCTTCCATTTTGTCTACTTCGTCGACTTTGTCCACTTTCTCCACTTCGTCCATTTCCTCCACTTCCTCCACTTCCTCCACTTCCTCCACTTACTCCACTTCCTTCACTTCGTCAACTTCGTCCACTTCCTCCACTTCCTCCACTTCCTTCGCTTCCTTCACTTCGTCCAGTTCCTCCACTTCGTCCAGTTCGTCGTTTTCGTCCACTTCCTCAACTTCGTCCACTTCGTCAACTTCCTCCACTTCATCCACTTCCTGTACTTCCTACACTTCCTCCACTTCCTTCACTTCGTCCACTTCGTCAACTTCCTCCACTTCCTCCACTTCCTCTATTTCCTCTACTTCCTCCACTTCCTCTACTTCCTCCACTTCCTCCACTTCGTCCGCTTCGTCCATTTCGTCCATTTCGTCCACTTCGTCTACTTCGTCAACTTTGTCAACGTTGTCAACTTCGTCCACTTCGTCCACTTCTTCTTCCACTACTTTTTCACTTCTTCGAGTTCTTCCACTTCGCCCACTTCGTCAACTTCCTCCAATTTCTCCACTTCCTCCACTTCCTCCACTTCCTCCACTTACTCCACTTCGACAACTTCGTCCACTACATCAACTTCTTCCACTTCGTTCGTTTCGTCCTCTTCGTCCAATTAGTCAAATTCGACAACTTCATCAACTTCGTCCACTTCGTGATACACGACGGCTCGAGGCACATCAGCGAGAAGCAGGAAATCTGAGGGTAGTTTGAGCTGAATAACCGAGAAGCCACTGAAGAAACGATTTGAACTGTGATTCTCCAGGTTCTGTATCGGAGAAACAGATGAAGCATCGGAAGAGCTAGGAATTCTAATCTTGGAGGTTTGTTCGGTTGAAAACCTAGGGTTTGAGGCGGAAGCGAATTTGAACGGTGGAGAAGTGATTTTAATCGGTGAGAGAGGTGAGGTTCTGCGATGACAATGTGGCTCGTGGTGGAGGAGCTCTCTCTCTCGAGAGTGAAGTAGATGAAGACTTCGCGAAATGGAGATGTGATGTTGTGCTGAGGGAAACTCGAGAGGGAATAAGTTCGCGTGGTAGCGATGGTGTAAGCAATCCACACGGCTGAGGTAGAGTGGAGTAAAAATGGTTACGGGGATGTAAGAGAGATATGAAGTGTCAATGGAAAATGAAAGATGAAGCGTGAATGGAAGGTGGCTAGAGGAGATCCTCTAGGATTCTCTAGTTTGACTTTCAAGGGAATTAAATTTTGGAGTTCTCTCTACAAAAAGTTTAATTCATTATTCTCAAAAAGTGTCTTACAAGAGGTGGTGACATGTCTATATATAGGACTAAAAGTCCCTCCTTTCTAGCACATGCCTAACACCTTTTACACATGCTTTAATAAAAGTAAAAGAAATACTACACTAAACTAATTGGGCTTGGGCCCCGTCTATCACTTCTTCCACTTCTTCTTCCACTTCTACTTCCACTTCATCCACTTCGCCCACTTCCTCCACTTCGTCCACTTCCTCCACTTCCTCAACTTTGTCCACTTCGTCCACTTTGCCAACTTCGTCAACTTTGTCAACTTCATCCACTTCTTCTTCCACTTCTTCCACTTCGCCCACTTCCTCCACTTCGCCCACTTCCACCACTTCGTCCACTTCCTCCACTTCCTCCACTTCATCAACTTCGCCCACTTCGTCATCTTCGTCTTCTTCATCAACGTCCACCACTTCGTCCATTTCCACCACTTCCTCCACTTCCTCCACTTCCTCCTCTTCCTCCACTTCCTCCACTTCCTTCACTTCCTCCACTTCGTCAACTTCGCCCACTTCGTCATCTTCGTCGTCTTCGTCAACGTTGTCCACTTCGTCCACTTCCACCACTTCCTCCACTTCCTCCACTTCCTCCACTTCGTCAACTTCGTCCACTTCGTCAACTTCGTCCACTTCGTCAACTTCGTCCAATTCGTCAACTTCGTCCACCTCGTCCAGTTCGTCAACTTCGTCCACTTCGTCAACTTCGTCCACTTCGTGAACTTCGTCCACTTCGTCCAATTGGTCCACTTCGTCGACTTCGTCCACCTCGTCAACTTCCTCAACTTCCTCCACTTCCTCCATTTCCTCCACTTCGTCCACTTTGTCCAATTCGTCCACTACGTCAACTTCGTCCACATCCACCACTTCGTCCATTTCTTCAAGTTTGTCCACTTCGTCAAATTTGTCCACTTCGTCCACTTCGTCAACTTCGTCAACCTCGTCAACTGCCTCCACTTCCTCCATTTCCTCCACTTCCTCCACTTATTCTACTTCCTCCACTGCCTCCACTTCCTCCACATCGTCCAGTTCTTCATCCACTTCGTCCACTACGTCCACTTCCCCCACTTCCCCCACTTCCTCCACTTCCTCCACTTCCTGCACTTCGTCCACTTCCTGCACTTCGTCCTCTTCGTCCATTTCGTCCATTTCGTCCACTTCCTCCACTTCTTCCACTTCGTCCACTTCGTCATTTTCGTCCACTTCATCAACTTTGTCCACTTCCTTCACTTCCACCACTTCCTCCACTTCTTCTACTTCTTCCACTTCCTCCACTTCGTTCACTACGTCCACTTCGTCTTCCACTTCGTCCACTTCCTCCACGTCCTTCACTTCGTGCAATTCTTCTTCCACTTAATCCACGTCGTCCACTTCGTCTACTTCGTCCACTTTGTCCACTTCGTCCACTTCGTCCATTTCCTCCACTTCCTCCACTTCCTCCACTTCCTCCACCTACTCTACTTCCTTCACTTCGTCCACTTTGTCCACTTCGTCAACTTCCTCCACTTCCTCCAGTTCGTCCACTTCCTCCATTTCCTCCACTTCATCCATGATAATAGTTGAAAAATTGTTATTTTCATGCTTAAAATTGATACTAAAAGCAACCTTTAACACTTAGAAACTAGCTTGAAATCATGCTTTTGGTCATATTTTTAGAAATAAGAGAGCTGGAGAGGTTTATGCTTGATTTCAGTGTTTTTATGCAGGTTTTAAGGTGAATTTGGTGAAAGAAGTGAAGAAGGATAGAGATGGAATCAGAAAAGACATCAAAAAGTGCAAAAGGAGAAGCCGCAACTGCCGCTCAGCGGCAGTTTACCGTTGAGCGGCACTTAGGCAGTCACGTTGGCTCCGCTGAGGGGTGAAAAGGCCGTTGAGGGGAGAAAAACAACTCACGCACTTACCGTTGAGCGGTAGTTTACCGCTAAGCGGCACTATTTTTGGGCTTGGGCCTAATTTTCTGTAATTTTAGAATAGTATATAAGCTTTAGGACGTCCTAGGGTTTGTATCTTTGGTAGAGACGAAGCAAACACTCTCTTTTCCACCCCTTGAAGGAAGATCTTGGATGCTCAGGCTACCTTCTCCTCTTTCTAGGGTTCTATCTTTCATTCTTTCATTATTGTTCATCTAGTTTCACCATGAATATGGTGAACTAAACCTTGTATTGTTTTTGGGGAATCAATGTAGTCTTGTGAAACTCTCATATATGGAATTTATTTTAACGTCTTATATTAAGATATATATGCTTTCTTTCATCTTTAGCTAGGGTTTTTCCTCTTTGCTTATTGCTTGCTTTGTGTAACTCATTCATTGCCATGATTATTGATTTTGTCGATACGGGAAGGTACGGGGAAGTCTAGATCCAGGGAATTTCTCCCAATAGCATATTGGTTGCTTTTAAGCTCCTGCACTTTAAGAACTAATTACTAGGAATGCTAGGAATTGTATGAACTCGTAATTAAGGATAGGCCTTCTTGCAAGGTGATTTAGAGAGTGGCATTAGCATTGATGATAAGAATGATGAATTCCTAAAAATATATGAGAGTGGATAAGATGAAATTGATAACCCCAACAACATACTCATCCATCTAATTCATTGAAGTGTTTGTATTCTGTTTTTCTCCATTGATCAAATTCATGCATACATGTTTAATTACTGTCTTTTGCATTTAAAACCTACCATCAATTTGTTCTTAAGTCTTAAATAATCAACAAATCACATAGCTAAACTAGGCCGTGAGTCCTTTGGGAAAACGATACTTGGTCTTACCTTGTTTTATTACTTGATACGATTCGGTCACACTTGCCGATTGTTAAACAAGTTTGTGGCGCCGTTTTTCGGTGTTCATAAATTTGTCATTAAGTTTTTGGCGCCGTTGCCGGGGACTCGTGGTTTAACTAGTTCATTTGTGTGATTATTGATTATCTTTGACTTGAGTTTTGAATTTTGAAATTTGAATTTCTGTTTTTATTTTTTCTGTTTTTATTTTTATTTTTCTGTTTTTATTTTTTTTCTGTTTTTATTTTATTTTTCTTTTTTCTGTTTTTATTTTTTCTCTGTTTTTATTTTATCTTCTTATCTTTGATCTTATATCTTCTTTTATATCTTTTTGTGCTAACCAATTTTTCTAGAGTTTTGTTTTCTTGTGTATGCAGGAAGCAATCCGAACTAGGAGGAAGAAAACTGCAGAACCTCTTCTTGAAGGTTTAGACGAGAGTAGACGGAGGAGAAGAATCCGTACATCTAGAGAACTTTTTCCTCCTCCAAAAACTCTGTTACAACCATCACCACAAGGTTCTGACCATAGCACTGAAAATATGGAGAATAATAATGCCAGAAGAACTCTTGCAGATTACACAAATATAGCTGGACCTCAACACTTTAACAGCATAGCAAGACCAAGGGTCAGTGCAGCCAACATGGAGGTTAAGCCAGCATTAATTCAACTGGTGAAGAGTAATCAATTTAATGGGTTATCTCACGAAAGCCCATATGAGCACCTCACAACTTTTAATGAGATCTGCAATACGGTGAAAATAAATGGGGTGCCGGACGAAGCAATCAAACTTAGCTTGTTTCCATTCTGACTAAGAGGCAATGCTAAGCTTTGGTTAAATTCTTTTCCAGAAGAAAGCTTTACAGAGTGGGAAGTAGTGGTGACCAAGTTCCTAAACAAATACTTTCCACAATCAAAAGTAAATAAAGGAAAGCAAGAGATTTCATCATTCAGGCAAGGCATGGAGGAATCACTAGGGCATGCATGGGATAGGTATAAAAGCTTATTAAGAAAGACACCCACGCATGGCTTTGATGATGTGGAAGTAGTCCTAATCTTCCTTGGAGGTCTTGGTTCACAAACCAAGATGATGCTTGACGCCTCAGCAGGCACTAGTGCAAAAATCACATTTTATAACGTACAAAATTGACCTATTATAACGTATAAACTGAGGATATAGTTATGGGTGTTATAATAGGTCTGCCCATTTTATAACGTAGCGAAAAAGTACGTTATAATAGATTTAGCATATTATAACCTAATTCCTTTTACCTATCATAATATCATAATTAACCTATTATAACATAGGTTATCATGTACGTTATAAAAGGTTGTTTTTTATATAAAAAAAAATTCATGCTTACATTTTGACATCCAATCAAATTTCTTGGTATTATCCTCATTTATTTAATTTTTCTCGTATTCTTAATTAAAAATTTAGAAAGCTATAAGAGGGTTCGAAACCCTCTTTTGATAAACTAAAGCATATTTGAATATCCATTTCCAATTATAAAGACATTCACTTCCAAAACATGAAAAAAAAAGGTTTTGCCATTGGCTAGGTTTTATTAATTTTAATTAATAACCAACCACGTTTCTAATAATTAGGAACAGATACTCTGTACAATATTACAAGAATGATTAATACATGAAAGGAATTAAAAGCAAAAAAGCTAAGGTCTAGAAAGAATCAATTTCAACTCATCAAAATTGAACTATAATAAAGCTAAACTGAAACAAAAAAGGAAAGCAATTATTGGAACAACTTTCCGCTTCATATACGATTATACTATATATAATTTTACTAATACGGCCTAATCATGATTATTACCTAGAAAAATGCAAAAAAAAGTATATACATAATGGTGTGGCTACTTCATAACTAGGCCTTTGCTGAAAGATATGCTGAACTTTGCCTTTGCCTTTGCTGAAAGATATTCGTTCTCTTTACTGTAAGAATAGAAGACATGATGCATTAAGAATATGTTTCCCATCAAACATTTGATAAACCATGGAGAAAGTGAGATGCAAGACAAGTATTTTGTAGATCATCATTATTTAGAAAGGAAAACAAACATTCCAGAGAGCACCTAGGTTGTAATAACAAGTCTCATAAGCATACATAATTATCATTTTTTAGCAAGTTAGTAACCATGGTATTTGTAAGTCTTTTAGAACAGTATCTGATGAACCATCATGCTCTAAATAAAAAATGTGCAAATACAAATGTACACACCTTCATATAAGAAGCAACATGTCCACCAAAGACATATTTCCCGTTGCATATATTCAATTATTCAATTAATCAACTAATAAATCAGAAACAAACCAAGTAGCATTGCATATAGATCACCTTAAGGGCACCAAAGACACGATTTCCCATTGTAGTCCTGATAAGACCAAATCAAGGAGAGCACAGAATGGTCTCCTGGTATCAGCGGGTTCAACAGAATAATCCTCTCCAGTGGCCTAAAAAGTGAAACAAATTAGCTGAATAAGATGTAAAAACAAATATAAACACAGATCATAGCAAACTCCTATACCTCAACATTTCCTTCATATTCCTGGTCCATTTCAAGCTTTTTAAGTACTCGACAGGCCAATAAGAGTCCAGTGCAATAAGCTGGTCACAAACCCAAAAGAGTGAGATATAGACACAAAATAAGAGGGGTGGGGAGATAAACTCTCGCAGAAAATACCTGCAGCATAATTTGTAAGGCCTACTTCAAGACCATAGCGTGGCAGGTGTGCATATGCTACAGCAAGGACAATATCGCCAGTAATTCTAGCATATGTTATTTGAGCAATGACGTCCTTTATAATATTGTAATCATATTCTGTTAAACAAATGAAATAAAGGGATCCTATTTAGAAGGTAATAAATATAAATAAGTTCAATAAAATAATCTTGTTTTTGGAATCCACATAAAAAACAAAGCATTATAAAAAACACACATTCCCTGAAAAACAAAGCATTAAAAGGGAGACAGAGTAAATAAAACACACAAGACAAAAACAAAGCATTATAAAAAGGGTTAGATGTCAGTTCAATTCACAGTGCAATGATATCTTGTTTTTGGAATCCACATTCCCTGAAAACTCAACTCTAAAGAAATTGTCACCAAAGGAATACCAATGTAAAAATGTATGAAGAATTGGACAAGCATTTCAACAGTATCAAGAGCTCAACCAATAGATACGTACATACATCAGACAACATTTATTTTATGGGCAGACAAAGACACAACAACACATAATAAAATTCAACAACCATTCCAAAGCTTGAGATCAATGTTTATTGCACAAACAAGTTCTAACTAAAGAGTTTAGTACATACAAAAGTCCTTGCCAGGTAGCCCATACATAAGTGCAGGATATAGTCGCTGGCTGCAAAAGCAAATCCATAAAAAGAGAAAAAAATTGTCAATTGTTTATGGGGTTAGTAAGGGTTAGAATATAAAGGAACCAAAATTGTAATAATTTATTAAAAAGTGAAGGAAAAAGAAAAACAAACAGAGGCCAATAGAGGAACAAAGTTGAGCACAATAAACAACAACGCGAACACGATTCAGACCTCCTTAAGCTTCCTCAGAGAGAAGACGCGGTGGAATGGAGTAGAAACTTGAGAACAAGATCGAGATCGAGAGAGAATCAAAGACGAGAACTCTAAGGGAGAAGTTATGCTTAGGATTTGATGCGAAAAACCCTAAGATGGAGTAGAAACCTTAAACTGACCGATTGATCGATGTAGATCAATGTTTAATCAGTGGAAAGGGATTATAATCGGTAGAATGTGATTATAATCGGTGGAAAATGTGGAAAGTGATATTTCAATCGGTGGAATCGAAGGTAAAGGAAAAAAAGATAAGGTTTGTGAGAAACCCTAGCAGTAGATGTGGTTGGATGATGAGTGAAACGAAAATGCAGATATGTGAAGAGAAATGGAAACTTATGGCTTAAAAATTCTCGAGAGAGAGTGGAAAGCTTATGATGAAGATGTGCTCTTGTGATGAAATGTTACAACCGAGAGACCTGATGATGCCCTGCCAATTAGGGTTTCTGTGTGAATATCTGTGTGAAGATGATTAAAAGTAAGCGACATTGAAGTCAAGACGGTTAAAGAGATATTATAACCGATTTTTCAAAAGGAGGCATAATATATTACCAAAATTTTCTATCCTCATGTATTATAACAAAGTTCTATAACTCCGTTATAATATGTTTTAAATATATTTACAAGTTTGCCACCGCATTTTATATTATGACTGATATTCATAACTCCGTTATAATATGTTTTAAATTATTTACAAGTTTGCCACCGTATTAGATATTATAACTGATTTTCATAAGGCTTAATTACCTACTTAGTCCCCATGTTAGGAGGTAATTTTCTGTTTAGTACCCGGTTTTAAAAATGTAGGCATTTGGTACCTATGTTTTGAAATTTGTATCAATTCAATCCTATCCAGTTAACGGCGTTATAATTGATGCGAGAAATTAAGGACGTTAATGAAGATGCATTCAAACATTTGATAGATATTCCACCCAGGCTATCATTAACTCCTTAATTTCTCGCATCAATTATAACACCGTTAACTGGATAGGATTGAATTGATACAAATTTTAAAACATAGGTACCAAATGCCTACATTTTTAAAACCGGGTACTAAACAGAAAATTACGTCCTAACATGGGGACTAAGTAGGTAATTAAGCCTTTTCATAACTACGTTATAATATGATCGTTATAAAATGTTATTTTTCCACTAGTGAGGAGGAAATATCAAATGGAAAACTCCAGAGGAAGCTACAGAAATCATTGACAATATGGCTACTAGTGACAATGAGCTCAACAGTGATGTTGAGAATGTGCACATTATATGCTTATACAGGTGGTTCACAAGCTTTGTGAACAAATGCATGATGTTGTGATTGTTATTATGATATTAAGCAGGATGTGTATGTCAAATGTGAATGAGCTGATATGAGGTTTTGAGCCTCAGAGTTGTTATTGTTGAATACTATTATTGTGAAAGCATGAATGACTTTGCCCAGGTTTTCTATGATTGAATTACTTGCTTGTTTGCATCATATGATCAAGGCCATTTGTTGATAACCCTTATATTAGCCAATTCATGATTAGCCACAAAAGAGAACACTATGTGTTCTATCATTTGAACCCTTAGCCTTGAACATGATTTGAAAACCCTTGTTGAAAAGCTTTGCCTTGAGTTAAGTAGAAAATATTTTGTGGTATTGACAAATGTTCAAGTTTGGGGTTGTTGGAAAATAAAAAGGGAAATTGAAAGCATTGAGCTAAGAGCTAAGAATTAAGTATGTGAAAAGAAAAAGAAAAAGAGAAAGAAAAGAAAAGAAAAGAAAAAGCAAAACTCAATGCAAAAGAAAGTTGGGAATAAATAAGAATGATTGTGTTGATATGACTCTCTTAACTCAAGGGTTTTGTGATCCAGAAAAACCAATTTTCTTGTTAGCCCAGCCACATTATAAGCCATTGAAAAAGTCCTTGTGATGATGCATGCTTGTGAATTTATTTAATTGTGGTTAAATGAAAGGCAAAGACGATTCATGTGACATTGTGATAGTAGAGTGAATGAGTGATTACCTCTTATACACTTATGTTTGAGTGAAACACTTTACCTAGTGAGGAAATATTCATTGAGCACATGAACATCCATGTTTAGTTGATTGATCATTCATGAAAAATAGCATTTGTTGGATATTAAGTGACTTTTTGAACACTAAAAGCATGTGCACGTTTTGATTGAAATCTTTGTCATGAGTTTGATTGAAGTCTTTACTTATCTTGAAAAGAAAATTTTTGAATGAGTGAACCATTATAAGGATTGGTAGAAGATTGAGTTACATCTTGTTTGCTTGAGGACAAGCAAAGTTCTAAGTTTGGGGTTGTGATAACAGTTGAAAAACTATTATTTTCATGCTTAAAATTGATACTAAAAGCAACCTTTAACACTTAGAAACTAGCTTGAAATCATGCTTTTGTCCACTTCGTCCACCTGGTCCACTTCGTCAACTTCGTTCACTTCTTCTTCCACTTTTCCACTTCCTCCACGTCCTCCACTTTGTCCACTTCGTCCACTTCTTCTTCCATTTCGTCCACTTCCTCCACTTCCTCCACTTTGTCCAATTCCTCCACTTCGTCAACTTCGTCATCTTCGTCCACTTCGTCAACTTCGTCCACTTAGTCCACCTCGTCCACTTTGTCAAATTCGTCCACTTCGTCAACTTCCTCCACTTCCTCCATTTCCTCCACTTCCTCCACCTCTTCTCTTCCTCCACTGCCTCCACTTCGTCCACTTCTTCTTCCACTTCCTCCACTTCTTCCACTTCGTCCACTTCGTCATTTTCGTCCACTTCGTCAAATTCGTCCACTTCGTCCACTTCCTCCACTTCCTCCACTTCCTCCACCTTGTCCTCTGTCCACTTCGTCCACTTCGTCAACTTCTTCAACTTCGTCCAATTTGTCAACTTCTTCAACTTCGTCCACTTCGTCAACTTGCCCACTTCGTCAACTTCCTCCATTTGCTCTACTTCCTCCACTTCTTCTACTTCCTCCACTGCCTGCACTTCGTCCACTTCTTCTTCCACTTCGTCCACTACGTCCACTTCCTCCACTTCGTCCACTTCGTCCAGTTCGTCCACTTTGTCCTCTTCGTCCATTTCATCCATCTCGTCCACTTTGTCCATTTCGTCCACTTCGTCATTTTCGTCCACTTCGTCAAATTCGTCCACTTCGTCAACTTCCTCCACTTCCTCTACTTTGTCCACTACGTCCACTTCTTCTTCCAGTTCTTCCACTTCGTCCATTTCGTCCACTTCGTCCTCTTCGTCCACTTCCTCCACTTCGTCATTTTCGTCCACTTCCTCCACTTCCTCCACTTCCTCAACTTCGTCCACCTCGTCAACTTCCTCCACTTCCTCCAATTCGTCCACAACGTCAACTTCGAAAACTTTATCCACTTCGTCCACTTGCTCCACTTTGTCCACGTCCTCCACTTCGTCCACTTCGTCCACCTCGTCCACCTCGTCCACTTCGTCCACTTCCTCAACTTCCTCCACATCCTCCACTTCCTCCTTTTCCTCCACTTCCTCATTTTCCTCCACTTCCTCCACTTCCTCCACTTCGTCACTTTCGTCCAGCTTTTCCACTTCATCAACTTCGTCCACCTCGTCCAATTCGTCAACTTCGTCCACTTCGTCCACTTCGTCAACTTCCTCCCTTTCCTCCACTTCCTCCACTTCTTCTACTTCCTCCACTTCGTCCACTTCCTCCACTTCTTCTACTTCCTCCACTGCCTTCACTTCCTCCACTTCGTCCAGTTCTTCTTCCACTTCCTCCACTCCGTCCACTTCCTCCACTTCCTCCACTTCGTCCACTTCGTCCTCTTCGTCCATTTCGTCCACTTCGTCAAGTTTGTCCATTTCGTCCACTTCGTCATTTTCGTCCACTTCGTCAAATTCGTCCACTTCGTCAACTTCCTCCACTTCCTCTACTTTGTCCACTACGTCGACTTGTTCTTCTACTTCGTCCACTTGCTCCACGTCCTCAAATTCGTCCACTTCTTCTTCCACTTCGTCCATTTCGTCCTCTTCGTCCACTTCCTCCACTTCGTCATTTTCGTCCACTTCGTCCACCTCGTCAACTTCCTCCACTTTGTCCAATTCTTCCACTACGTCAACTTGGTCAACTTCGTCAAGTTCGTCCACTTCGTCAACTTCGTCCACTTCGTTCACTACGTCTACTGCGTCCACCTCGTCCACTTCGTCCAATTCGTCCACTTTGTCAACCTCGTCCAGTTCGTCAACTTCGTAACCTCGTCCAGTTCGTCAACTTCATAACCTCGTCCAGTTCGTCAACTTCGTGCACTTCGTCCACTGCGTCTATTGCGTCCACCTCGTCCACTTCGTCCAATTCGTCAACTTTGTCAACCTCGTCCAGTTCGTCCACTTGGTCCACTTCGTCATGTTCCTCCACTTCCTCCACTTCCTCCACTTCTTCTACTTCCTCCACTGCCTCCACTTCCACCACTTCGTCCACTTCTTCTTCCACTTCGTCCACTACGTCCACTTCGTCCTCTTTGTCCATTTCGTCCAGTTCGTCCACTTCGTCATTTTCATCCACTTCGTCAAATTCGTCCACTTCGTCAATTATACGGTTGCTCCCAGCTGGTGAATGATTTACGGCAGCGAATGGATGACGGAATTGTGAGCAGAGGTGAAATGTGCTCACGGAATTCAATTGGCAACGGAAGAAATGTTGTTCAGTGATGTTGATGATGGAGGAAGAGCTTAAGGTGAGTGAGGAAACTAGCTCAGACGGCCTTCGCTGGAAGGAAGCTAGGCGGAGGAAAGAAAGCTCAAACTATGGTGACTTTTGGGCAGAGTTCGAGTGCTGGAACTGTTTCAGCAGAGTAAACTCTATATTCATTCAAAAGTAACTTTACAATGAAAAGAGGTGGTGATTTATAGTCAATCCAGCAACCATTTCAGTGCCTATACTAAGCTGATGATCAGCCGTGTTTAGTGGATCAAAAGCCACGTGTAAGGAAATGAAACATGTGCTGGAAATAATTGATGCACTGAAAACATGTGCTACCCGTGAAGACAAATTAGCAGCTGGATGGTTGCACGTGGGTTTTGTGCTAGGCGAATCTTCATGGCTGAAATGAGACTTTATTCTTCAACACTTTATTATTCTTTTCTTGGGTTTCTTCTATCCTTCTAGTGATGGGACCTTGGTGTGCTATGGTGCTTGGTCCCCGCGTATCATCCCCTCCCTCTTAGAAAGGATTTGTCCTCAAATCTGTTGGTTTGTCTTGGTGAGGACTTGTTTTTGTAGGATCCATCAAAGGTCCTCCTGGATCAAATATGAATCTGCAATAATCATCAAACATAACTCGAATTAGATTTATTTGATCTAATAAGATACATAAAAAAATATGTTTAGAAGAAGGTTTCCTAGTTTTGAAAATTTCAATTTCGATACAATAAAGAAACCTTACTTCTTTTGAAATTTTATTTTTGTCTTGAGTTAGTTGTAACTGCAAAGGTAACAATAACTCAAGTGAATTGCCACATTTTTCAAGTTGTAACATTGTTAAAGATGGAGTGGTAAATTCTTTGGAAGAAAAGTAGAATTTTGTAAACTTAAGGATAAATGAAGAAAAGTTAAAGGATAGAAAACCTCCCCTTAAGATTCTTTGTTCTATGAGGTGTGTGGCCAGAGGTTCTACTCTCCCTTCTTTCCTTCTTTGCTCTTGCTCTCTTTTCTCTTGTTGTCTTTCTTCTTCTCTTTCCTCTTGCTCTCTTCTTTCTTGTTCTCTCTTCTTCTTTTCTTTCCTCTTGCTCTCGTTTTCTTCTCTCTATTTCTTCTTTTTCTTGTTCCTTGTTGAGCTTCATTTGTGTTTGATCTTTGGCCACCTGGGCAGATGACAAAGGATGAAGCACAAATTTGTTATCATTTTTGTACACAGTTATTGTATTGGTGAAACCATGGTGTGTAGTATCATTATCAAATTGCCATGGTCTTCCCAATAGCACATGGCAAGCTTCCATAGGAACTATATCACAAATAACATCATCTTTGAAGTTTCCTATGGAAATTGCAATTTTTATCTTGATTCTTGACTGTTATATCCCCATCTTCATTTAGCCAATGAAGTTTGTAAGGTTTTGGATTGGGTATCACAGTAAGATTTAGTTTTTCAACCACCCTTGCGCTACAACAGTTGCAGCAAGATCCACTATCAATAATGAGAGAACAATATTTTTCTTTAATTTGACATCTTGTGTGAAAGATGTTTTCTCTTTGTGATAAGTGTTCTGGGCTTGGTTGATTGTTAGGCACCCTTCTCACCATTAGAAGTTGATCCTCACAAGGATATACTTCCTCTTCATTACCTCTTTCTTGCTTATTCTCACTTTCACTAGGGGTTTCACTTTCACTGCTATATGTATCACTACCTCTTAAAATGATTGTTCTTTTCGTAGGACATTGAGCAGCTATGTGACCCCTACCCAAACATTTAAAACACTTGATCTCACTAGTGCGAGTGTGTGGAGAGGATTCTTGTTTGGGTTTTTCAACTATATTGGCTAGAGGTTTGAGGGGCTCTTTTTCTTTAACAATCTTCTGTTCAAAGGGGGATTGAAATCTTTTAACAGAAACTTTTCTCAAATTTTGTTGTTCTACCTTTATACACATTTGAACAAGATCATTCAAATCTCTATAAGGTAGGAGTTCAACCCTATCCCTGATATCAAGATTCAACCCACTCAAAAATCTGGCCAAGGTAGTTTCCTCGCCCTCTGTTATTCCTGCCCTCATCATGTATAGCTCCATCTTTTGTCTGTATTCTTCAACAGACATAGACTGTTGTTGCAATCTTTGGAGCTTATCCATGAGTTCTCTTTTGTAGTAGGAGGGCATGTGCCTTTTCCGAAGGGCATTTGTAAGCTCATTCCAATATTTTATTGGAGGAAGTCGTTGTCTTAGTCTCTCTTGGACTGTAGCAGTCCACCAGTACATTGCATATCCTTGAAAACTTAGGGTAGCAAGAGAGACTTTTCTTTCTTCTCCCACTTGATGTCAAGCAAAACTTTGTTCTATCTTCATTTCCCAATCTAGGTAAGCCTCAACATTATCTTTTCCATGAAAATGAGGCAATACTACAATAACATCCTTTGGGGGAGGAGGATTTTCAAATTCCCTCCTATGTCTTCTTGATGAAGAAGGTTGACGATAATATTCTCCTACTCTTAAGGCCTCTTGTTCATATTGGGACTCTCCACTATAACTTCTCTCCCTATTTTGGACTTGTTCCTCTCTCAAAAGTTTCAACTCATTTTCAACCATGGCACTATGTAGCTCTCTTTGGACTTTTTCTTGACTTATTTTTCTCTCAATCTCATTGAGTTGATTGATGAGAGTTTGGAATGAAAATTGATGTTTGGGAGGATCACTAATTCTAGGGGATTGTCTTCCAGACATTTTGATGAACTTAAAAGTTTTCTTGAAGTAAAGACTAGAATTTTTCACTTGAGGACAATATTCTAGGTAAGAGAGGTGAACCGTATAGGTTGCTTAAATACCAAGTCTTGCCTTGCCAAATATATCCATAGTTACTTACTAAAAGTCTTTAAATCAAAATTACCTCTAGATTCATTAAATGTTTAAAGATACACTTAAACTCAAAGAAAACTAGACCCTAAATGCGGACTTCTAAGACTTGGCCTATGCGCTTGCAAAAATTGAAAGAAGTGAGATCTCCTAAGTGAGGCTTGGAACTTTGTATCCAAGACACACTCACTGTCTACCAATTTTATATGAACAATTAAAAGCAAAGTTTGCAAGTGATGGAAGAACACTTGTGAATTCTTCCAAGTCACTTATTTAATGGCCAATTACAAGTATTTTTGCAAGAAATAGAAATGAAACAACAAGAGAATAGAAAGTAAAAGTGGTGTGCAGCTCTGGCTTCTCTCAAAGGAAGTGAATTTGGTTGATTCACACTAATCTCATAGCTGCCAAGTGAAATATGTTGTTGTTGCAGCAACCAGAAATTGTGCAGATCCACCAGAAAAGTGACTCTACTGCACCAAAGTTCAACTCAAATGTTGATCTTTCTTTGCTCCAATATACTCCCTAAGATGCTACTAGTGTTGTAGGACCACCTGAGATAATTCTGGACCCAACAAAGAGCTCAAACCAACCACCAACAATCAATTATTAATCCAGACAATCAGCACTGCTGCTGCCAGAAAACTGTTAAACCAGAATGCACAACTGTAGTTTTATCAAACAGCTGATGTGCAGGATTTTCAAACAACTTAAATCAATCAATTAATCGGTTTCCAATGAATGGTGGCACTCAAAATGAACTTAGGAAAGGATCTAGAGTGGATTTGAAAAGCAAGAAACAAAGATAAGTTGCAGCTATGATCAATTCGAAACCAAATTTAAACTAGGCAAAGTGTTTGACAAAATGCCTAGCAGAAGGCTGAAAAGTGTGCATCATAGTTTTCAAATTTGCTTAGTACAGGTTCAAACAGCTCTTTTTTTTTACAATGCAGTTTATGGTAAGATTTGAATTGTGCAATTCTTTTAATTCAATTGAACCAAGCTTTTGCTACATATCTAGCATTGAATCTGATGCATTAATCATACCAAACTCTGAATTTTCAAAATCTGCAACTTATATAAGAAAAAGTGTTGAAAATTGGCGGTTGAGATGGTCAATTTGCACAAACGTGTTTGGACTTTCAATTTAATGGTTCGAGCAACTTTAGTTTACCAAATATGACTTGTGCAAGCTGCCAGCAGAGGCTAAATGCTAGCAAATAAAAATTTCACTAGTTCAGTTGCCTTTCAACACCAAATTTGACCAATTCACCAACCAAACTTCAGCAGAGGATTCAAACGAAACTGTAAACAACTTTTATGACTCCAGGACAACAAATTAAACTTGAACAAGACTCTAGAAATGCATTAAGAAATGTCCAGAAGTGAGTTCTAAGATGGACAGATTCAAAATCAGGAAAAGACTTAATCAAAGTGTCTGCAGCTCGGTCCAACTGCTCTAGCAATGAATTCTGGATTCTGCTGACTGGTGCAACCAGTTTTTATTGTCTTAGACAATACAATGTTCATATGGTATGCACACAACGCAGTCCAAGAATTCAAACACAACCAGAAAGCAAATTTCCACACGGTGTAGTTCAGAAAATTTAAAGCAGATTCAAAAACTACATCAATTGGCACTGCACTGTGATGGAATTCAAGATGCACTTGAGCTCTTTAATCATTGCTCATCTGATGTGCTTCTATTCAAAAACACATCCAGCTTCACAGATTTATCCAGGCACCAAAATTACTCAAGATTTTTGACAAAATTCAAGTAAATCACATGACTGGACAAAACAATGCAGATTAAAAAAAAAATAAAAGACTCAAATCAATGAATTGATCCGATTAAAATGATGAACAATAAAGAAATTAAAAGCTGGAACAAACGAATCAACACAATGGAATCTACTGGAATTGAAAAACTTAAGGAAACAATGCACAGATTCTAGAAAAAACACGAAGGAAGTGTTTATGACAGTATGGAATGGGAAGAACACTTAGCTGGAGCGTGATGCAGAACCTAGGCTCTGAATACCACTTGATACGGTTGCTCCCAGCTGGTGAATGATTTGTGGCAGCGGATGGATGACGGAATCGTGAGCAGAAGTGAAATGTGCTCATGGAATTTAATTGGCAGTGGAAGAAATGTTGTTCAGTGATGTTGACGATGGAGGAAGAGCTTAAGGTGAGTGAGGAAACTAGCTCAGACGGCCTTCGCTGGAAGGAAGCTAGGTGGAGGAAAGAAAGCTCAAGCTATGGTGACTTTTGGGCAGAGTTCAGGTGCTGGAACTGTTTCAGCAGAGTAAACTCTATATTCATTCAAAAGTAACTTTACAATGAGAAGAGGTGGTGATTTATAGTCAATCCAGTAACCATTTCAGTGCCTATACTAAGCTAATGATCAGCCGTGTTTAGTGGATCAAAAGCCACGTGTAAGGAAATGAAACATGTGCTGGGAATAATTGATGCACTGAAAACACGTGCTACCCGTGAAGACAAATCAGCAGCTGGATGGTTGCACGTGGGTTTTGTGCTAGGCGCATCTTCATGGCTGAAATGAGACTCTATTCTTCAGCACTTTATTATTCTTTTCTTGGGTTTCTTTTATCCTTGTAGGGATGGGACCTTGGTGTGCTATGGTGCTTGGTCCCTACGTATTAGTCAACTTCCTCCACTTCCTCCACTTCCACCACTTCCTCCACTTCTTCTACTTCCTCCACTTCCTCCACTTCGTCCACTTCTTCGTCCACTTCCTCCACTTCCTCCACGTCCTCCACTTCGTCCACTTCTTCTTCCACTTCTTCCACTTCGTCCACTTCGTCCACTTCGCCCACTTCATGCACTTCGTCATTTTCGTCCACTTCGTCAAATTCGTCCACTTCGTCAACTTCCTCCAGTTCCTCCACTTCCACAACTTCCTCCACTTCTTCTACTTCCTCCACTTCCTCCACTTCCTCCACGTCCTCCACTTCGTCCACTTCTTCTTCCACTTCTTCCACTTCCTCCAATTCGTCCACTTCGTCCATTTTGTCCACTTCATCCACTTCCTCCACTTCGTCCACTTCGGCCACTTCGTCCACTTCATCCACTTCGCCCACTTCGTGCACTTCGTCATTTTCATCCACTTCGTCAAATTCGTCCACTTCCTCCACTTCCTCCACTTCCACCACTTCCTCCACTTCCTCCACTTCTTCTTCTACTTCGCCCACTTCCTCCAATTCCTCCACGTCCTCCACTTCGTCCCTTCTTCTTCCACTTTTCCACTTCGTCCACTTCGTCTACTTCGTCCACTTTGTCCACTTCCTCTACTTCCTTCACTTCCTCCACTTCGTCCACTTCCTCTTCCAATTCTTCCACTTCTTCCACTTCGTCGACTTCGTCCACTTCATCCACTTCGTTAACTTCATCCACTTCGTCAACTTCATCCACTTCGTCCACTTCCCCCACTTCGTCCACTTCCTCCACTTCCACCACTTCGTCCACTTCGTCCACTTCTTCTACTTCCTCCACTTCCTCCACTTCGTCCCCTTCGTCCACTTCTTCTTGCCCTTCGTCCACTTCCTCCACTTCCTCAACTTCGTCCACTTCTTCTTCCACTTCTTCCACTTTGTCCACTTCGTATACTTCGTCTACTTTGTCCATTTCATCCACTTCCTCCACTTCCTCCACTTCCTCCACTTCCTCCACTTCTTCGACTTCCTCCACTTCCTCCACTTCCTTCACTTCCTCAACTTCCTCCACTTCCTTCACTTCCTCAACTTCCTCCACTTCTTCTTCCACTTCTTCCACTTCTTCTAGTTCGTCCACTTCGTCCATTTCCTCCACCTCCTCCTCTTTGTCCACTTCTTCTTCCACTTTTCCACTTCGTCCACTTCGTCCACTTCGTCGACTTCGTCATCTTCGTACACTTTGTCCACTTCCTCAACTTTGTCCACTTCGTCCACTTCGTCCACTTCTTCCACTTCTTCCACTTTGTCCACTTCGTCCACTTCGATAACTTCCGCCACTTCCGCCACTTCGTCCACTTCCACCACTTCCTCCACTTCTTCTACTTCATCCACTTCCTCCACTTCCTCCACTCCGTCCACTTCTTCTTCCACTTCGTCCAATTCCTCAGCTTCCTCCACGTCCTCCACTTCGTCCACTTCTTCTTCCACTTTTCCACTTCGACCATTTCGTCCACTTCGTCCACTTTGTCCACTTCCTCCACTTCCTCCACTTCCTCCACTTGGTCCACTTCTTCTTCCACTTTGTCGACTTCGTCCACTTCATCCACTTCGTCAACTTTGTACACTTCGTCAACTTCGTCCACTTCCTCCACTTTTTCGACTTCGTCCACTTCCTCCACTTCGTCCAGTTCGTCCACTTCCTCCACTTCGTGAACTTCCTCCACTTCCTCCACTTCTACCACTTCCTCCACTTCTTCTACTTCCTCCACTTCCTCCACTTCGTCCACTTCCTCCACTTCCTCAACTTCCTCCACGTCCTCCTCTCCGTCCACTTCTTCTTCCACTTCTTCCACTTCGTCCACTTCGTCTACTTCGTCCACTTTGTCCACTTCATCCACTTCGTCCACTTCATCCACTTCGCCCACTTCGTGCACTTCGTTATTTTTGTCCACTTCATCCACTTCGCCCACTTCGTGCACTTTGTGATTTTTGTCCGCTTCGTCAACTTCGTCCACTTCATCAAATTCATCCATTTCCTCCACTTCCTCCACTTCCTCCATTTCTTCTTCTACTTCCTCTACTTCCTCCACTTACTCCACGCACTCCACTTCGTCCACTTCTCCTTCCACTTTTCCATTTCGTCCACTTTGTCCACTTCGTCCACTTCCTCCAGTTCGTCTAATTCGTCCACTTCTTCTTCCACTTCTTCCACTTCTTCCACTTCGTCGACTTCGTCCACTTCATGCACTTCGTCCACTTCGTCAACTTCATCCACTTCCCCCACTTCCTCCACTACCTCCACTTCCACCACTTCGTCCTCTTCTTCCACTTCCTCCACTTCGTCAACTTCATCTACCTCATCCACTTCCCCCACTTCGTTCACTTCCTCCACGTTTTCCACTTCCTCCACTTCATCCACTTCCTGCACTTCGTCCACTTCGTCCTCTTCTTCCACTTGCTCCACTTAGTCATTTTCGTCCTCTTCCCCTACTTCGTCAACTTCGTCCACCTCGTCAACTTTCTCCACTTCGTCCACTTTGTCCAATTCGTCCACTACGTCAACTTCCTCAACTTCGTCTACTTCGTCAACTTCGTCCACTTCTTCCAATGCGTCCACCTCTTCTTCTACTCGTCCACTTCCTCCACTTCTTCCACGTCCTCCACTTCGTTCACTTCGTCCACTTCCTCCACTTCGTCCACTTCGTCCTCTTCGTCCAGTTCGACCACTTCGTCATTTTCATCCACTTCGTGAAATTCGTCCACTTCGCCAACTTCCTCCACTTCCTCCACTTCCACCACTTGGTCCACTTCATATACTTCCTCCACTTCGTCCACTTCGTCTACTTCGTCCACTTCATCCACTTCGTCCACTTCTTCTTCCAATTCCTCGACTTCCTCCATGTCCTCCACTTCGTCCACCTCTTCTTCCACTTCTTCCACTTCTTCCACTTCGTCCACTTCGTCTACTTCGTCCGCTTTGTCCACTTCATCCACTTCGTCCACTTCGTCCACTTCGTCAACTTCATCCATTTCGCCCACTTCGTCCACTTTATCCACTTCGCCCACTTCGTGCACTTCGTCATTTTTCTCCGCTTCGTCAAATTCGTCCACTTCGTCAACTTCCTCCATTTCCTCCACTTCTACCACTTCCTCCACTTCCTCCACTTCGTCCACTTCTTCTCCTGCTTCGTCCACTTCCTCCATTTCCCCCACTTCCTCCTCTTCCTCCACTTCCCCCACTTTTTCCACTTCCTCCACTTCCTCCACGTCCTCCACTTCCTCCACTTTGTCCATTTCGACCACTTCGTCCACTTCGTCCACTTCGTCTAGTTCGTCATTTTCGTCTACTTCGTCAAATTCGTCCACTTCATCAACTTCCTCCACTTCCTCCACTTCGTCCACTTCTTCTTCCACTTCGCCGACTTCATCCCCTTCCTCTACGTCCTCCACTTCGTCCACTTCTTCTTCCACTTTTCCGCTTCGTCCACTTTGTCTACTTCGTCCACTTCGTCTACTATGTCCACTTCGTCCACTTTGTCCACTTCGTCCACTTCCTCCACTTCCTTCACTTCTTCCACTTCCTCCACCTCCTCGACTTCGTCCACCTGGTCCACTTCCTCCACTTCCTCCACTTCGTCCTCTTCATCCACTTCCTCCACGTCCTCCACTTCCTCCACTTCTTCTCCCACTTTTCCACTTCGTCCACTTCGTGTACTTCGTCCAAATCGTCTACTTCATCCACTTCGTCCACTTCTTCTTCCACTTCTACTTTTTCCACTTCGTCGACTTCGTCCACTTCATCCACTCCGTCCACTTCGTGCACTTCGTCAACTTCCTCCACTTCCTACTCTTCGTCCACTTCTTCTTCCACTTTTCCACTTCGTCCACTTCGTGTACTTCGTCCACTTCTACCACTTCGTCCACTTTGTCCACTTCGTCCACTTCCTTCACTTCCTCCACTTCGTCCACTTCTTCTCCCACTTCTTCCATGTCTTCCACTTCGTCGACTTCGTCCACTTCCTTAACTTCGTCCACTTCGTCAACTTCCTCCACTTCCTCCATTTCCTCCACTTCCTCCACTTCCTCCACTTCGTCATTTTCGACAACTTCGTCAAACTCGTCCACTTCGTCAACTTCCTCCACTTCCTCCACTTCCTCCACTTCCACCACTTCCTCCACTACTTCTACTTCATCCACTTCCTCCACTTCCTCCACTTTGTCCACTTCGTCCACTTCCTCTACTTCTTCCACTTCGTCCACTTTCCCCCACTTCCTCCACTTCCCCCACTTTTTCCACTTCGTCCACTTCCTCCACGTCCTGCACTTCGTCCACTTCCTCCACTTGGTCCATTTCGACCACTTCGTCCACTTCGACTACTTCGTCCACTTCATCTAGTTTGTCATTTTCGTCCACTTCGTCAAATTCGTGCACTTCATCACTTCCTCCACTTCCTCCACTTCCTCCACTATGTCCAATTCGTCCACTACGTCAAGTTCGTCATCTTCAACTACTTCGTCCACTTCGTCCATTTCGTCCACTTCGTCCATTTCGTCCACCTCGTCCACATCTTCAACTTCGTCCACTTCGTTCACTTCGTCCTCTTCGTCCATTTCGTCCACTTTGTCCACTTCCTCCACTTCCTTCACTTCCTCCACTTCGTCCACTTCCTCTCCCACTTCTTCCACGTCTTCCACTTCGTCGACTTCGTCCACTTCCTTAACTTCGTCCACATCGTCAACTTCATCCACTTCCTCCATTTCCTCCACTTCCTCCACTTCCTCCACGTCCTCCACTTCGTCCACTTTGTCAGCTTCCTCCACTTCCTCCACTTGGTCCAATTGGTCCACTTGGTCCACTTCGACCACTTCGTCCACATCGTCCAATTCGTCATTTTCGTCCACTTCGTCAAATTCGTCCATTTCGTCCACTTCCTCCACTTCCTCCACTTCCACCACTTCCTGCACTTCTTCTACTTCATCCACTTCCTCCACTTCCTCCACTTCTTCTTCCACTTCGTCAACTTCATCCACTTCCTCCACGTCCTTCACTTCCTCCACTTCCTCCACTTCATCCACTTCATCCACTTCGTCAACTTCGTCCACTTTGTCAACTACCTCCACTTCCTCCACTTCCTTCATTTCGTCCACTTCGTCCACTTCGTCAACTTCGTCCACTTTCTCCACTTCCTCCACTTTTTCGACTTCCTCCACTTTGTCATCTTCCTCCACTTCCTCCACTTTTTCGACTTCGTCCACTTCGTCAACCTCATCAACTTCCTCCACTTCCTCCACTTCCTCCCCTTCCTCCATTTCCTCCACTTCGTCCACTTTGTCCAATTCGTCCACTACGTCAACGTCGTCATCTTCGTCCACTTCGCCCACTTCGTTCACTTCGTCCACCTCGTCGACCTCGTCGACCTCGTCCACTTCTTCAACTTCGTCCACTTGTCTTCTTCATCAACTTCCTCCATTTTGTCCACTTTGTCAATTCATCCACCTCGTCCACCTTGTCCACTTCTTCAACTTCGTCCACTTCGTCTTCTTCGTCCACTTTGTCAAATTCGTCTACTTCTTCAACTTCCTCCACTTCTTCTACTTCATCCACTTGCTCCACTTCCTCCACTTCGTCCAGTTCTTCTTGCACTTCGTCCATTTCCTCAACTTCCTCCACTTCCTTCTCTTCGTCCACTTCTTCTTCCACTTTTCCACTTCGTCCACTTCGTGTACTTCGTCCACTTCTACCACTTCGTCCCCTTTGTCCACTTCGTCCACTTCGTCCACTTCCTTCACTTCCTCCACTTCGTCCACTTCTTCTCCCACTTCTTCCACGTCTTCCACTTCGTCGACTTCGTCCACTTCCTTAACTTCGTCCACTTCGTCAACTTCCTCCACTTCCTCCATTTCCTCCACTTCCTCCACTTCCTCCACTTCGTCATTTTCGACAAATTCGTCAAACTCGTCCACTTCGTCCACTTCATCCACTTCCTCCACTTCCTCCACTTCCACCACTTCCTCCACTACTTCTACTTCATCCACTTCCTCCACTTCCTCCACTTCCTCCACTTTGTCCACTTCGTCCACTTCCTCTACTTCGTCCACTTCGTCCACTTTCCCCCACTTCCTCCACTTCCTCCACTTCCCCCACTTTTTCGACTTCCTCCACTTCCTCTACGTCCTCCACTTCGTCCACTTCCTCCACTTGGTCCATTTCGACCACTTCGTCCACTTCGACTACTTCGTCCACTTCATCTAGTTTGTCATTTTCGTCCACTTCGTCAAATTCGTCCACTTCATCAACTTCCTCCACTTCCTCTACTTCCACCACTTCCTCCACTTCCTCAACTTCCTCCACTTCGTCCACTATGTCCAATTCGTCCACTACGTCAACTTCGTCATCTTCAACTACTTCGTCCATTTCGTCCACCTCGTCCACTTCGTCCACATCTTCAACTTCGTCCACTTCGTCCACTTCGTCCTCTTCGTCCATTTCGTCCACTTCCTCCACTTCCTTCACTTCCTCCACTTCGTCCACTTCCTCTCTCACTTCTTCCACGTCTTCCACTTCGTCGACTTCGTCCACTTCCTTAACTTCGTCCACATCGTCAACTTCATCCACTTCCTCCACTTCTTCATTTTCAACAACTTCGTCAAATTCGTCCAATTCGTCAACTTCCTCCACTTCCTCCACTTCCTCCACTTCCACCACTTCCTCCACTTCTTCTACTTCATCCACTTCCTCCACTTCCTCCACTTTGTCCACTTCGTCCACTTCATCCACTTCCCCCCACTTCCTCCTCTTCCTCCACTTCCCCCACTTTTTCCACTTCCTCTACTTCGTCCACTTCCTCTACTTCGTCCACTTCGTCCACTTTCCCCCACTTCCTCCACTTCCTCCACTTCCCCCACTTTTTCGACTTCCTCCACTTCCTCTACGTCCTCCACTTCGTCCACTTCCTCCACTTCCTCCACTTGGTCCATTTCGACCACTTCGTCCACTTCGACTACTTCGTCCACTTCATCTAGTTTGTCATTTTCGTCCACTTCGTCAAATTCGTCCACTTCATCAACTTCCTCCACTTCCTCTACTTCCACCACTTCCTCCACTTCCTCCACTTCGTCCACTATGTCCAATTCGTCCACTACGTCAACTTCGTCATCTTCAACTACTTCGTCCATTTCGTCCACCTCGTCCACTTCGTCCACATCTTCAACTTCGTCCACTTCGTCCACTTCGTCCTCTTCGTCCATTTCGTCCACTTCCTCCACTTCCTTCACTTCCTCCACTTCGTCCACTTCCTCTCTCACTTCTTCCACGTCTTCCACTTCGTCGACTTCGTCCACTTCCTTAACTTCGTCCACATCGTCAACTTCATCCACTTCCTCCACTTCTTCATTTTCAACAACTTCGTCAAATTCGTCCAATTCGTCAACTTCCTCCACTTCCTCCACTTCCTCCACTTCCACCACTTCCTCCACTTCTTCTACTTCATCCACTTCCTCCACTTCCTCCACTTTGTCCACTTCGTCCACTTCATCCACTTCCCCCCACTTCCTCCTCTTCCTCCACTTCCCCCACTTTTTCCACTTCCTCTACTTCGTCCACTTCCTCTACTTCGTCCACTTCCTCCACTTTCCCCCACTTCCTCCACTTCCTCCACTTCCCCCACTTTTTCGACTTCCTCCACTTCCTCTACGTCCTCCACTTCGTCCACTTCCTCCACTTCCTCCACTTGGTCCATTTCGACCACTTCGTCCACTTCGACTACTTCGTCCACTTCATCTAGTTTGTCATTTTCGTCCACTTCGTCAAATTCGTCCACTTCATCAACTTCCTCCACTTCCTCTACTTCCACCACTTCCTCCACTTCCTCCACTTCCTCCACTTCGTCCACTATGTCCAATTCGTCCACTACGTCAACTTCGTCATCTTCAACTACTTCGTCCATTTCGTCCACCTCGTCCACTTCGTCCACATCTTCAACTTCGTCCACTTCGTCCACTTCGTCCTCTTCGTCCATTTCGTCCACTTCGTCCACTTCCTTCACTTCCTCCACTTCGTCCACTTCCTCTCTCACTTCTTCCACGTCTTCCACTTCGTCGACTTCGTCCACTTCCTTAACTTCGTCCACATCGTCAACTTCATCCACTTCCTCCATTTCCTCCACTTCCTCCACTTCTTCATTTTCAACAACTTCGTCAAATTCGTCCAATTCGTCAACTTCCTCCACTTCCTCCACTTCCTCCACTTCCACCACTTCCTCCACTTCTTCTACTTCATCCACTTCCTCCACTTCCTCCACTTTGTCCACTTCGTCCACTTCATCCACTTCCCCCCACTTCCTCCTCTTCCTCCACTTCCCCCACTTTTTCCACTTCCTCCACTTCCTCCACGTCCTCCACTTCCTCCACTTGGTCCATTTCGACCACTTCGTCCACTTCGACTACTTCGTCCACTTCGTCCACTTCGTCTAGTTTGTCATTTTCGTCTACTTCGTCAAATTCGTCCACTTCATCAACTTCCTCCACTTCCTTCACTTCCTCCACTTCCTCCACTTCGTCCACTTCTTCTTCCACTTCGTCGACTTCATCCCCTTCCTCTATGTCCTCCACTTCGTCCACTTCTTCTTCCACTTTTCCGCTTCGTCCACTTTGTCTACTTCGTCCACTTCGTCTACTTTGTTCACTTCGTCCACTTTGTCCACTTCGTCCACTTCCTCCACTTCCTTCACTTCCTCCACTTCCTCCACCTCCTCGACTTCATCCACCTGGTCCACTTCCTCCACTTCCTCCACTTCGTCCTCTTCATCCACTTCCTCCACGTCCTCCACTTCCTCCACTTCTTCTTCCACTTTTCCACTTCGTCCACTTCGTATACTTCGTCCAAATCGTCTATTTCATCCACTTCTTCTTCCACTTCGTCGACTTCGTCCACTTCATCCACTTCGTCCACTTCGTGCACTTCGTCAACTTCCTCCACTTCCTACACTTCGTCCACTTCGTCCACTTCCTCCACTTCCTCCACCTCCTCCACCCTTTCGAGTTCCTCCACTTTGTCCACTTCCTCCACTTCCTCCACTTCCTTCACTTTTTCCACTTCCTCCACTTTGTCCTCTTCGTCCTCTTTGTCCACTTTGTCCGCTTCGTCATTTTCATCCACTTCGTCCACTTCGTCAACTTCGTCCACCTCGTCAACTTCCTCCACTTCCTCCACTTCGTCCACTTCCTCCCCTTCCTCCCCTTCCTCCACTTCGTCCACTTTGTCCAATTCGTCCAGTACGTCAACTTCGTCATCTTTGTCTACTTCGTCCACTTCGTCCATTTCGTCCACTTCGTTCACCTCGTCCAGCTCGTCCACATCTTCAACTTCGTCCACTTCGTCCTCTTCGTCCACTTTCTCCACTTTGTCCACTTCCTCCACTTCCTTCATTTCCTCCACTTCTTCCTCCTTTTCTTCCACGTCTTCCACTTCATCGACTTCGTCCAGTTCGTCAACTTCGTCCACTTCGTCAACTTCCTCTACGTCCTCCACTTCCTCCACTTCCTCTACTTCGTCCAGTTCTTCCACTTCGTCCACTTCGTCACTTCGTCCACTTCGTCCACTTCCTCCAATTCGTCCACTCCTCATTTTCGTCCACTTCGTCAAATTCGTCCATTTCGTCAACTTCCTCCACCTTCGTCCACTTTCTCCACTTCGTCCATTTCGTCATTTTTGTGCACTTCGTCAAATTCGTCCACTTCGTCCACTTCCTCCACTTCCTCCACTTCCTCCACCTCTTCTTCCACTTCGTCCACTTCGTCTACTTCGTCCATTTCCTGCACGTCCTCCACTTCGTCCACTTCTTCTTCCAGTTTTCCACTTCGTCCACTTCGTCCACTTCGTCAACTTCGTCCACTTCATCAACTTCCTCCACTTCGTCCACTTCCTCCACTACGTCCGCTTTGTCCACTTCGTCAACTTCGTCCACTTCCCCCACTTCCTCCACTTCCTTCACTTCCTCCACTTGGTCCACTTCCTCCACTGCCTCCACTTTTTCCACTTCCTCCACTTGGTCCAATTCCTCCACTTCGTCCACTTCCTCCACTTGGTCCAGTTCGTCGTTTTCGTCCACTTCATCAAAATCGTCCACTTCGTCAACTTTCTCGACTTCCTCCACTTCCACCACTTCCTCCACTTCTTCTACTTCATCCACTTCCTCTACTTCGTCCACTTTCTTCTACTTCCCCCACTTTCGCCACTTCCTCCACTTCCCCCACTCTTTCCACTTCCTCCACGTCCTCAACTTCGTCCACTTCGTTAGCTTCCTCCACTTCCTCCACTTGGTCCACTTCGACCACTTCATCCACTTCTTCCACTTCATCCACTTCATCCACTTCGTCCAATTCGTCATTGTCGTCCACTTCGTCAAATTCGTCCACTTCGTCAACTTCCTCCACTTCCTCCACTTCTACCACATCCTCCACTTCTTCTACTTCATCCACTTCCTCCACTTCCTCCACTTCCTCCACTTCGTCCACTTCTTCTTCCACTTCATCGACTTCATCCACTTCCTCCACGTCCTCCACTTCGTCCACTTCTTCTTCCACTTTTCCACTTCATCCACTTTGTCTACTTCGTCCAGTTCGTCTACTTCGTCCACTTCGTCCACTTTGTCCACTTCGTCCACTTCCTCCACTTCCTTCACTTCCTCCACTTCGTACACTTCGTCCACTTCTTCTTCCACTTCTACTTCTTCCACTTCGTCGACTTAGTCCACTTCATCCACTTCGTCAACTTCGTGCACTTCGTCAACTTCCTCCACTTCCTACACTTCGTCCACTATGTCCACTTCGTCAACTTCCTCCACCTCCTCCACCTTTTCGACTTCCTCCACTTTGTCCACTTCCTCCACTTCCTCGACTTCCTCAACTTCTTCCACTTCCTCCACTTTGTCCTCTTCGTCCTCTTCGTCCACTTCGTCCGCTTCGTCATTTTCATCCACTTCGTCAACTTCGTCCACCTCGTCAACTTCCTCCACTTCCTCCACTTCGTCCACTTCCTCCCCTTCCTCCACTTCCTCCACTTCGTCCACTTAGTCCAATTCGTCCACTACGTCAACTTCGTCATCTTCGTCTACTTCGTCCATTTCGTCCACCTCGTCCACATCTTCAACTTCGTCCTCTTTGTCAACTTCGTCCACTTTGTTCACTTCGTCAACTTCATCCACTTCCTCCGCTTCGTCCACTTCGTCTACTTCGTCTACTTCGTCCACTTCGTCCACTTCGTCCACTTCATCATTTTTGTCCACTTAGTCAAATTCGTCCACTTCGTCAACTTCCTCCACTTCCACCACTTCCTCCATTTCCTCCACTTCCTCCACTTGGTCCACTTCGACCACTTCGTCCACTTCGTCCACTTCTTTCTCTTCGTCCACTTCGTCCACTTCGTCCACTTCCTCCACTTCGTCCACTTCCTCCACTTCGTCAACTTCGTCCACTTCCTCAACTTCGTCCACCTCGTCCACTTCATCCACCTCGTCCACTTTGTCAACTTCGTCCACTTCGTCCACTTCGTCAAATTCGTCCACTTCCTCCACTAACTCCCCTTCGTCAACTTCGTGAACTTCGTCTACTTCGTCCACTTCGTCAACTTCGTCCACTTCCGCCAGTTCCTCCACTTCCTCCACTTCGTCTTCTTCGTCCAATTCCTCCACTTCGAACACTTTGTCAACGATGTCCACTTCGTCTACTTCGTCAACTTCGTCCACTTCCTCTACTTCCTCCACTTCCTCCAACACATCCACTTCGTCCAATTGGTCCACTTTGTCCACTTCTTCTACTTACTTCACTTCGTCAACTTCGACCACTTCGTCCACTTCGTCAACTTCTTCCACTTCCACCACTTCCTCCATTTCCTCCACTTCGTCGACTTCGTCCTCTTCGTTCATTTCGTTCACTTCCTCTACTTCGTCCACTTCCTACACTTCCTCCACTTCGTCAACTTCGTCCACTTCCTCCAATTACTCCACTTCGTCAACTTCGTCCACCACGTCAATTCCTCCACTTCGACCACTTCGTCAACTTCGTCAACTTCGTCAAGATTGTGCACTTCGTTCAATTCGTCCACTTCCTCCACTTCAACCACTTCGTCCCTTTCGTCCACTTCGTCAACTTCGTCCACTTCGTCCACTTCCTCCACTTCGTCTACTTCCTCCACTTGCTCCCCTTCGCCCACTTCGTCCTTTTCGTCCACTTCCTCCACATCCTCCGCTTCCTCCAAGTTGTCAACTTCGTCGACTTCCTGCACTTCTTCCACTTACTCCACTTCGTCCACTACGCCAACTTTGTCCACTTCGTCAACTTCCTCCACTTCTTCCACTTCCTCGACTTCTTCCACATCCTCCATTTCCTCCACGTTGTCAACTTCGTCGACTTCCTGCACTTCTTCCACTTACTCCACTTCGTCCACTACGCCAACTTCGTCCACTTCGTCAACTTCCTCCACTTCTTCCACTTCCTCCACTTCTTCCACTTCCTCCACTTCCTCCACTTCGTCCATTTCGTCCACTGCGTCCACTTGGTCAACTTCGTCATTTTCGTCCACTTCGTTAAGTTCGTCAACTTCGTCGAACTTCGTCCACTTCCTCTACTTTGTCCACTTCATCCACTTCTTCTTCCACTTCTTCCACTTGCTCCACTTCCTCCACTTCCTCCACTTCCTCCACGTCCTCCACTTCCTCCACTTCCTCCATTCGTACACTTCCTCCAACTCGTTCAATTCGTCCACTACGTCAACTTTGTCAACTTCGTCCACTTCGTCAACTTCGGCCACTTCCTCCACTTCCTCCACTTACTCCACTTCGTCAACTTCGTGAACTTCGTCCACTTCTTCCACTTCGTGAACTTCGTCAACTTTGTGAACTTCGTGAACTTCGTCCACTTCGTCAACTTCGTCCACTTCCTCCACTTCCTCCACTTCCTCCACTTTGTCCACTTCGTCCACTTCCTCCACTTCGTCCACTTCGTCCACTTCGTCCTCTTCGTCCATTTCCTTCACTTCGTCCACTTCATCCACTTCGTCCACTTCGTCCACTTCGTCCACTTCGTCCACTACGTGAACTTCGTCCACTTCGTCCCTTCGTCCACTTCGTCCACTTCCGCCACTTCCTCCACTTCGTCCACTTCCTCCACTTCGTCCTCTTCGTCCATTTCCTGTACTTCGTCCACTTCGTCAACTTCGTCCACTTCGTCCACTTCGTCAACTTCGTCAACCGTCAACTTCCTCCACTTCCTCCACTTGTTTCTCTTCATCAATTTCGTCCATTTCCACCACTTCCTCCACTTCGTCAACTTCGTCCACTTCCTACACTTCCTCAACCTCGTCCACTTCGTCAAATTTGTCCGCTTCCTCCATTAACTCCCCTTCGTCAACTTCGTGAACTTCGTCCACTTCGTCAACTTCGTCCACTTGGTCCACTTCGTCTACTTCGTCAACTTCGTCCATGATGAGTCAATATTTTATTCACTTCACTTAGTTTAGTGGGCTAGAATTAATAAGGGAATTGTGCTTAAATGTCGGGTATTTTTTCGTTTTTGCCAATTGTGCTTAATTTCATCAGAAATTTTTATTTTAATTAATTTGAATTATCTGAGGCTATTATTTGCATTATTGATTTCAGGGAAAATTTTGGAAATATAGTGGCCCATGAGAATGTTCCAGCCAAGGCATAGGTGCACACGGAAAAGTCCAGCTTGCTGGAGAGAGGCGTTGAAGATGGTCACTCATTTCTTCAGTCCAGCAAGGCTTAGGGAGCAGCAGCGAGGTGCTTCATTTTGGATGTTTTTCTTTTAGCATTTTGGAAGAAGAGGCCACGTACACGGACGGAGAGAATGGAGGGTTATGGCTGATGATATGTTGGTGGAGGAAGCGGGATTGATTTTGCTGAAACGGTGCACTCAAATGTCCAGGATTTTTGGAAGCACGGCTGGAAAGAAAAAGCACACGGGCACTCACTGTTTGAAAACTTAGTGCACACCTAGGCTTGGCCGAATGGTCAGCTTAATACCGAACGGTCTGTTCAATACCGAACGGTCACCGAATCTGAGTCATGACCGAACGGTCTTCTGTTGACTTGGCCGAACGGGCGGTGAATGAGTACCGAGCGGTCTGTTGAAGCTTGCACTTAGGCCGACCACTACAAACCGAGCGTGAACGAACGATCTGCCAAAGTCACTACCGAACGAGTTGAGAAAGCACTGTTGGAAGCCTCTACTGAACATGCTGCATTTCATCCACCGAACGGTCTGTACTTGCAATTTCAGAACTAGGGAGCTCTTCTTCTTCCTCCCCTTTGGGGAGGTTTAGGTTTTGGTTTCTTTCCCATTTTCATGTATTGAACTCAGTCTCTTTGAAATTTTCTAGTTGAATCTATTTCTCCACTCAAGTTTCTTATTCATTTTACGCTTTTACTGTTCATTGTGTTGCAAGTTTTACTGTTCATCATCTCTTTCACGCTGCCATGGCAGGATTTTATTGTTCATGCTTGCTTTTAGTCGCTGGTTCCATTCAGGTTTGTGTTTCTGGGTTCGCGTTTTATGCTTAAGTTTAATTTGTGCATTCTAATTCACTACAATTACGTTTCTGCATTGTGCACGTTTACTGTTCCTGCAATTGTGATTCTGCTGGGTTTTGAATTCTGCACGTTTACTGGTTCTGCCTTTACTGTCATACCGTTCGGTCTGTTAGAGACCGAACGGCTCCTTCAATTATGCTTACGTCTACCGTTCGATCACTCTTTAGACCCGTTCGGCTTCTGTGTTCGTGCTTATAATAATTGTTGTTTAGAGACCGCTCGGTCTTAATGTTCATACCGTTCGGTCACCTGTAGGGTCGTTCGGCCTTTACCTTGTTTAAATTACTTTAATTGTTCGGTTCGACTTTCCTGCATTTCTATTTCGTTGGTTTGGAGGCCGTTCGGTCTCCATGCTTACCGTTCGGCCCATTCTTAGAGCCGTTCGGTTTTTGCTTGCAATGATCGGTGTTTACTTGTGCTTTAGTTTTTACTATTACCGTTCGGCTTGTCTTGTTTGTTTCCTTTAGCTTGTAGGCTTTTACACGTAATACCGTTCGGACATACTTCTATGTATGACCGTTCGGTCTGTTTGTTGTTGTAAGCGATCGTTCGTCTCATGTCAGGACGTTCGATCTAGGTGCACAACCGTTCGGTCTCTAACTTCACTGTTAGAGGTCGTTCGTCCATTTCTTTGTTCTGCTTTTTATTATCGTTGCTCTGTGACGTTCGGCTCATTTTGTTCCTTGTCAGGACGCTCGATCTTTAGCGACCGTTCGGTCTCAATGTTATTACCGTATGGTTTTTACTTCTGTGCAATTTATAGTGCACCGTTCGGTCAGTGCTTTAGACCGTTCGGTCTTTTATATCACCGTTCGGTTTTAACACTTATGGTTAAAACCGTTCTGTTTTCTGCTTTCAGATTTTAATTTTGTAGTTGTCTTTAACTTCCTCCAATTTTAATTTAATTTAATTTTCCTTGTAAAAACACTTTCAAACCCCCCACTACGTGTTCGATCTATTAACTGAACCACAACATTGGTCCTTGAGAGACGACCTAGGAGTCATTTCCTAGTACTATACTGCATTCTTTTATGCAATTAACTTTTGTGTGAGGTGCGACCCTCTCAACAAAATGGCGCCGTTGCCAGGGACCAAAGGTGGTTCAGTCTTAGGTTTTTGTTGTGTTAGTGTGTGTTGTGTTTTGTCTTGTATTGTGATGTGATGTTCTATTTTGTGTGTGCGTTATTGTGTGTACGTGTCGCATGTTAAATTGTGTTGTGTTTTGTTTGTTTCGTAATTTTTAGCATTTCCTTTCTACCTTTCCCCTTCTCTTTCCATGTCTACCTATTTTGATTTTGTGAATACTGCTTATTCTACCAATGCCTCTGATCATGATTCTCCTTCTACATGGTACTCTGATTGTAATTCTGCTGATTTTTATGCTGAGAACAATGTGGCTCATCCTCAAATTTCTGAGAGCTCTCCTTGTGAGCCGGTTCCACCTACAAAGGATGATATTCATTGCGTTCTAAGCACTGGACTGATATATTTGCTCCCTAAGTTTCATGGTTTTGTAGGAGAATGCCCACATAGACATTTGGAGGAGTTCCACATCATCTGCTCTTCAATGAAGCCTCCACATGTACCGATTGATCACATGTTATTAAAGGCATTTCCGCAATCATTACAAGGAGCAGCAAGGGATTGGCTTTATTGTCTTCCTTTAGGGTGTATCACTTCTTGGGAAGATCTTAAGCGATTGTTCTTGGATGAATTCTTCCCTGCTCAGTATGGTTACAGCAACGATCTTGGATGGAATGACCCTAGTTTAGGATGGTATGATGCTCCACAGCAATATCAGGAAGCACCATCTCAGAATGCTTGTATGCCTCCGCTAGTCCAGCAACAACAACAGTTGCAACTTTATGAGTCTGCCCAGATAGCTCCTCAATCTTCTACTTCTGAGCTTACATTGCAGGAGTTTTTGGAGCAGATGACCATGCATAACCTTCAGTTTCAGCAAGAGAACAGAGCACACCTTCAATGTTTGACCAATCAGATAGGGTAGATGACCACTCAACTTAATCAGGAACAGTCTCAAGATTTAGAGGAATCACCATTTCAGACTGTTATGATTCCTGATGATGTTAGTGTCATCCACATAGAAGATGGGGAGCAAAGTTATGAGCTTACTACTGCGCCACATACTTTCGCACCTTCAAATGTCCCTACTCTTGCATCTGAGGAGATTGATAAAGATCTTAAGGAACAGGCAGAAATAAGCAGTAATTCTGAACTAGGTAGACCACCTTCATTTTCCCACACTCTACCAATCTTCAAGGAAGTGGAGGTAAACATACCTAATTTTGACTATGCTATTGATGATTATGCTGTTGAGGTATGTTGATGATTGTATTGTTGATGAGTCTGTTTTTAATTCTCCCTCTCTGCATGATGAGAACCAATTTTTGATACGAAATTCGTATGTTTATTCTCCATGCACTGAACATGAATCTGAGTCTGTGGTTGATATTGTTTCTGAATTTGAAAGTGATTCATGTTCTGAGAGTATATTTGAGGTTCAGCCTGTTACACTGGGATTGGGTGTTATACCCCTGCATGTAATTTCAATAGAGCCACATTGCACTAACCATGTTGTAGGAGGTACACACGAATTTAATCAACAAACACCCACTATTGAAGACAAGGGTGCGAGCCTTCAAAACGGTTTCAACATCAATAGACACCTGCTGAACCCGATCATCAACAATTTTTGCTTCTTAGATCCAGCTATGGATGATATCTCCCTGCAAGATCAAATCTGGAGGATGAAGCAATTCTTCCTTAAAACTTCCTTGCTGGATTCAATGGTGGAAGACATTTCCATGATAGTCAATGCTTTAGACTGTTCGGTCAGTGCTTTAGACCGTTCGGTCTTTTATATCACCGTTCGGTTTTAACACTTATGGTTAGAACCGTTCGGTTTTCTGCTTTCAGATTTTAATTTTGTAGTTGTCTTTAACTTCCTCCAATTTTAATTTAATTTAATTTTCCTTGTAAAAACACTTTCAAACCCCCCACTACGTGTTCGATCTATTAACTGAACCACAACATTGGTCCTTGAGAGACGACCTAGGAATCACTTCCTAGTACTATACTGCATTCTTTTATGCAATTAACTTTTGTGTGAGGTGCGACCCTCTCAACAGTCCACTTCGTCCACTTCCGCCAGTTCCTCCACTTCCTCCATTTCCTCCACTTCGTCCATTTCGTTTTCTTCGTCCAATTCCTCCACTTCGTCCACTTCGTCAACTTCGTCCACTTCGTCTACTTCGTCAACTTCGTCAATCGTCAACTTCGTCCACTTCCTCCAACACATCCACTTCGTCCAATTCGTCAACTTCGTCCACTTTGTCCACTTCGTCCACTTCGTACACTTCGTCCTCTTCGTATATTTCGTCCACTTCCTCCACTTCGTCCACTTCGTACACTTCGTCCTCTTCGTACACTTCGTCCACTTCTTCCACTTACTCCACTTCGTCAACTTCGTCCACTTCGTCCCCTAAGTCCACTTCGTCCACTTCGTCAACTTCGTCCACCTCTTCCACTTCCACCACTTCCTCCATTTCCTCCACTTCGTCCTCTTCGTTCATTTCGTCCACTTCCTCCATTTCGTCCACTTCCTCCACTTCCTCCACTTCGTCACCTTCGTCCACTTCCTCCACTTACTCCACTTGGTCAACTTCGTCCACTACGTCAACTTCCTGCACTTCGTCCACTTCGTCAACTTCGTCAAATTTGTGAACTTCGTCCACTTTCTCCAGTTCCTCCACTTCGTCCACTTCGTCCCCTTCGTGCACTTCGTCCACTTCCTCCACTTTGTGCACTTCGTCCACTTCCTCCACTTCCTCCACTTCGTGCACTTCGTCCACTTCGTGCACTTCCTCCACTTCCTCCACTTCGTGCACTTCCTCCACTTCCTCCACTTCGTGCACTTCCTCCACTTCCTCCACGTCGTCCACTTCGTCCTCTTGATAACGGTTGAAAAACCGTTATTTTTATGCTTAAAATTGATACCAAAACCAACCTTTAAGACTTAGAAACTAGCTTGAACTCATATTTTTGCTTTAGTTTTGTGAATAAGAGAGTTAAAAGTGAATTTAATGATTTTGTACAAGATTCCCTTGATTTTGTAGGCTAACTGAATGATTTGAGAGAAGAATTGAAGTACCGAATGATTGGAGTGCTGAAAAGTCAACCAGAAACCAGAAAAGTCAACCAGTCAACCAGAAAAGTCAACCAGTCAACCAGAATACGGAAAAAGTCAACCAGACGAGTTTTGGGCCAATTTTCTGCGATTTTATGATCTGTTTGGGCCTGGACCTGTTTTATATTATTTTTATGTCCTATTTAAAGACCTTGATGTCTTAGGGTTTGGTATCTTTGGCTGGGAGGAAGCAGAAACACACTTTTCACCCCTTGGGGGTAGATTGGGAGATGGTGACAACTCTCCTCTTCTCTTTCTAGGGTTTTTCTATCTTTCATTCTTTCATTATTGTTCATCTAGTTTCACCATGAATATGGTGAACTAAACCTTGTATTGTTGTTGGGGAATCAATGTAGTCTTGTGAAACTCTCATATATGGAATTTGTTTTAACATCTTATATTAAGATACATGCTTTCTTTCATCTTTAGTTAGGGATTTTCCTCTTTGCTTAATGCTTGCTTTGTTTAACTCATTCATTGCCATTATTATTGATTTTGTCGATACGGGAACGTACGGGGAAGTCTAGATCCGGGGAATTTCTCCCAATAGCATATTGGTTGCCTTTAAGCTCCTGCACTTTAAGAACTAATTACTAGGAATGCTAGGAATTGTATGAACTCGTAATTAGGGATAGGCCTTCTTCCAAGGTAATTTAGAGAGTGGCATTAGCATTGATGATAAGAATGATGAATTCCTGAAAATATATGAGAGTGGATAAGATGAAATTGATAACCCCAACAACATACTCATCCATTTAATTCATTAAAGTGTTTGCTTTCCTCTTCTCCATTGATCAAATTCATGCATACATGTTTAATTACTGTTTTTTGCATTTAAACCTAAAATCAATTGTTTACAAGTCTTAAATAATCAACAAATCATATAGCTAACTAGGCCGTGAGTCCTTTGGGAGAACGATACTTGGTCTTACCTTGTTTTATTAGTTGATACGATTCGATCACACTTGCCGATTGTTAAACAAGTTTGTGGCGCCGTTTTTCGGTGTTCATAAATTTGTCATAAAGTTTTTGATGCCGTTGCCGGGGACTCGTGGTTTAACTAGTATATTTGTGTGATTATTGATTATCTTTGACTTGTTTTTGAATTTTGAAATTTGAATTTCTGTTTTTTTATTTTCTCTGTTTTTATTTTATTTTATTTTATTTTATTTTATTTTATTTTATTTTATTTTATTTTATTTTATTTTATGTTATTTTATTTTATTTTATTTTATTTTATTTTATTTTATTTTATTTTATTTTATTTTATTTTATTTTATTTTTTGTTTTTATTTTTTCTATTTTTTATTTTATCTTCTTATCTCATTTTATATCTTTTCTACCTTTTTGTGCTAACAATTGTTTTTAGGGTTTTGTGCCTAATGCCTGCAGGATGCAATTCGGTCAAGAATTTAACTATACGGGCACTCAATTCTACCAAAGTAATCTCAACCACTGGTGGGAACCTCACTCAAGCATGAATCAAAGTCAATTTTGGCAAGCTGCCGGACAATTTGAGAATCAACCACAACAACAATGGCAGCAACAACCCTTTCTATCGGCAAGAATGCCAGCATTGGAGGACACATTTCAACAGTTTTTGCAACATACAATCTCTACTCAGAAAAACATTGAAGAATCATTTAAAAGGATGGAGATGCACCTTCGTTACATTAGTCAGAGATTGAACGTTAAGGTTAATACTGAAGTTAACCCTACGGAGGAAGGTCAAGCCATTGTCACTGAAAGTGGCAAAATTTTTTATGAGAAAAAAATAGGGAGAGATGAGGAAAAGATAGAGAGAAAAGAAAAAGAAGAGTTGAGTGAGAAAGATGAAGATGAAGAAAAAGAAAAGGAAGTGGTTGAGAGAAAAGAGAGAAAGAAAATTTGTGTGAAAATAAAGAAGTTGAGAAGAAAAAGAGAAGGGAAGAAAAAAATAAGAGAAAAGAAAAAGAGCAAAAAGAAAGTGAGAGAAAAGAAAAAGAGGACGAGAGAAAAAAAAGAAAGAATCATATGAAAAACCTCTTCTTTATCCAAAGAAGTATCATAGGAAGAAGAAATTTGAGCGCTTTATGGAAATCTTCAAGAAATTGGAGATTAAAGTTCCTATGATTGAGACATTGCAACAGGGACCTGGTTTGATCAAATTTTTGAAGAAGTTCAGTAGAAAGAAGAAAAAGAAGACGGAACATGAACTTTATTGGGTCAAGCTAGTGACGTTAAAAGAGCGCTTGCTGGGAGGCACCCCAGTGATTTAAGAACTTTTAATTTTTGGTTTGGTGATGTAATTTTGAACTTTTGGGTATTTTTGTTATAAGTTTGTTACAGGGTTTACATCTACTGATGGATGTTAGGCGGAAGAGTATCTACTGAAGGATACTATGTTTGTATACACCTACTGATGGGTGTTGGTAAGAAAGATTTGCATCTACTGAAGGGTGCTGGAGGATTTTGGGTCAGGCTCGTGACGTTAAACAAGCGCTACCTGGGAGGCAACCCAGTTGATTGATTTTATCTGTATTGTTTGTTTGATTCTGCTTTAGTTGCATGATAGGGATTGAATGTTTGAGTGATCTAAGAAATTAATTGCAGGGAGCAAGTGAGGGGCATGAGTAGAAGGCACCTAGGGTAAGCTAGGAAGAAGAAAAGCACAACACGAAAGTGCCGCTGAGTGGCAAATTGCCGTTGAGCGGTGGTATCGTAAAAGGGGCTTAGGTTGCCCCTAAGCGGAACCCGAGCCCATTAGGGTATTTTTATACCCTAAGTCACGCTTTGGCCTCTATTTTCAGATTCTTCTCTGCACACACACTCCTAAACACTTTTCCAAAGGTTCTCTACATTTTTCCTTTCATTCCTCTTTAGAAAATCTCCCTTCCACTCACTTTCTCACTAGTTTTCCATCTAAGTTTGGGGTTGGGAGAGAGCATCATTGATGGGGCTGAGTTTTTCAAAGCACTAGAGCAGGATTTGTTTTATCAATCACTTTCGTTTTTAGAATAGGATTTGATGTACTCAATTGGAAACTTTGTCTGTTATGATGGTTTACTTATGATTGTTTTTTGATAAGTAATGCCTTATGATGCTTTGATATTGATTGATGTTGAGAATGTGCACATTATATGCTTATACAGGTGGTTCACAAGCATTGTGAACAAATGCAAGATGTTGTGATTGTGATTATGATTCTAAGCAGGATGTTATATGTGGAATGTGAATGAGCTTATATGTGAGGTTTTGAGCTCCAGAGTTGTTATTGTTGAATACTATTACTGTGAAAGCATGAATGACTTTGCCCAGGTTTTCTATGATTGAATTACTTGCTTGTTTGCATCATATGATCAAGGCCATTTGTTGATAACCCTTTTATTAGCCAAATTCATAAATTTAGCCCACTAAAAGAGAACATTATGTGTTCTATCATTTGAACCCTTAGCATTGAATATGATTTGAAAACCCTTGTTGAAAAGCTTTACCTTGAGTTAAGATGGGAATATTTTGTGGTATGCATAAATGTTCAAGTTTGGGGTTGTTGGAAAATAGAAAGGGAAATTGAAAGCATTGAGCTAAGAGCTAAGAATTAAGTATGTGAAAAGAAAAAAAAAGAAAAAGAGAAAGAAAAGAAAAGAAAAGAAAAAGCAAAGCTCAATGCAAAGGAAAGTTGGGAATAAGTAAGAATGGTTGTGTTTATATGATTCTCTTAACTCAAGGGTTTTGTGATCTAGAAAAACCAATTTTCTTGTTAGCCCAGCCACATTATAAGCCATTGAAAAGTCCTTGTGATGATGTGTGCTTGTAAGTGTTTTTGATTATGGTTAAATGAAAGGCAAAGTTGATTCATGTGACATTGTAATAGTAGAGTGAATGAGTGAATATCTCCTATACACTTGTGTGTTTGAGTGAAACACTTTATCTAGTGAGGATAGATTCCATGAACACATAAGAACATCTTTGCTTAGTTAATTAATCATTCATGAAAATAGCATTTGTTGGATAGTATGTGTTTGAGTGATCACTAAAAGCATGTGCACATCTTGATTGAAGTCTTGATGATGAGCTAAATTGAGTATTTACTTGTCTTGAAAGAAGGATTTTTGAATGTGGTGAACCATTATATGGATTGATGGAAGATTGAGTTACATCTTGTTTGCTTGAGGACAAGCAAAGTTTTAAGTTTGGGGTTGTGATAACGGTTGAAAAACCGTTATTTTTATGCTTAAAATTGATACCAAAAGCAACCTTTAAGACTTAGAAACTAGCTTGAACTCATATTTTTGCTTTAGTTTTGTGAATAAGAGAGTTAAAAGTGAATTTAATGATTTTGTGCAAGATTCCCTTTGAATGATTTGAGAGAAGAATTGAAGTACCGAATGCTTGGAGTGCTGAAAAGTCAACCAGAAACCAGAAAAATCAACCAGTCAACCAGAAAAGTCAACCAGTCAACCAGAATACGGAAAAAGTCAACCAGATGAGTTTTGGGCCAGTTTTCTGCGATTTTATGATCTGTTTGGGCCTGGACCTGTTTTATATTATTTTTATGTCTTATTTAAAGACCTAGATGTCTTAGGGTTTGGTATCTTTGGCTGGGAGGAAGTAGAAACACACTTTTCACCCCTTGGGGGTAGATTGGGAGATGGTGACAGCTCTCCTCTTCTCTTTCTAGGGTTTTTCTATCTTTCATTCTTTCATTATTGTTCATCTAGTTTCACCATGAATATGGTGAACTAAACCTTGTATTGTTGTTGGGGAATCAATGTAGTCTTGTGAAACTCTCATATATGGAATTTGTTTTAACATCTTATATTAATATACATGCTTTCTTTCATCTTTAGTTAGGGATTTTCCTCTTTGCTTAATGCTTGCTTTGTTTAACTCATTCATTGCCATGATTATTGATTTTGTCGATACGGGAACGTATGGGGAAGTCTAGATCCGGGGAATTTCTCCCAATAGCATATTGGTTACCTTTAAGCTCCTGCACTTTAAGAACTAATTACTAGGAATGCTAGGAATTGTATGAACTCGTAATTAGGGATAGGCCTTCTTGCAAGGTAATTTAGAGAGTGGCATTAGCATTGATGATAAGAATGATGAATTCCTGAAAATATATGAGAGTGGATAAGATGAAATTGATAACCCCAACAACATACTCATCCATTTAATTCATTAAAGTGTTTGTTTTCCTCTTCTCCATTGATCAAATTCATGCATACATGTTTAATTACTGTTTTTTGCATTTAAACCTAAAATCAATTGTTTACAAGTCTTAAATAATCAACAAATCATATAGCTAACTGGGCCGTGAGTCCTTTGGGAGAACGATACTTGGTCTTACCTTGTTTTATTACTTGATACGATTCGGTCACACTTGCCGATTGTTAAACAAGTTTGTGGCGCCGTTTTTCGGTGTTCATAAATTTGTCATCATGTTTTTGGCGCCGTTGCCGGGGACTCGTGGTTTAACTAGTTTATTTGTGTGATTATTGATTATCTTTGACTTGTTTTTGAATTTTGAAATTTGAATTTCTGTTTCACTCCACTTCCTCCACGTCCTCCACTTCCTCCACTTCCTCTACTTCTTCTTCCACTTCCTCCACTTCTTCCACTTCCTCCAACTCATCCACTTCGTCCAATTCGTCCACTACGTCAACTTCGTCAACTTCGTCCACTTCGTCCAATTCGTCCACTTCGTCCACTTCGTACACTTCGTCCTCTTCGTCCATTTCGTCCACTTGCTCCACTTGCTCCACTTCCTCCACTTCCTCCACTTCCTAAATTTCGTCAACTTTGTCCACTTCGTCTACTTCTTCAACTTACTCCACTTCGTCAACTTCGTCCACTTCTTCCACTTCCACCACTTCCTCCATTTCCTCCACTTCGTCCGCATCGTCCTCTTCGTTCATTTCGTCCACTTCCTCCACTTCGTCCACTTCCTATACTTCCTCCACTTCGTCAACTTCGTCCACTACGTCAACTTCTTCCACTTCGTCAACTTCGTCAACTTTGTGAACTTCGTCCACTTCCTCCACTTCCTCCACTTCGTCCATTTCGTCAACTTCGTCAACTTCGTGCACTTCATCCACTTCGTCCACATGCTCCACTTCCTCCACTTCCTCCACTTCCTCCACTTCGTCCACTCCGTCCTCTTCGTCCACTTCCTCTACATCCTCCACTTCCTCCACATTGTCAACTTCGTTGACTTCCTCCACTTCTTCCACTTACTCCACGTCGTGCACTACGCCAACTTCGTCCACTTCGTCAACTTCCTCCACTTCCTCCACTTCCTCGACTTCGTCCACTTCCTCGACTTCATCCACTTCCTCCACTTCGTCCACTTCTTCCATTTCGTCCACTTCGTCCACTTGGTCCAGTTCGTCATTTTCGGCCACTTCGTCAACTTCGTCCAACTTCGTCAACTTCCTCCACTTCCTCTACTTTGTCCACTTCATCCACTTCTTCTTCCACTTCCTCCACTTCCTCCACTTCCCTCACTTCCTCCACTTCCTCCACGTCCTCCACGTCCTCAACTTCCTGCACTTCGTCCACTTCCTCCAACTCGTTCACTTCGTCCAATTCGTCCACTACGTCAACTTCGTCCACTTCGGCCGCATCCTCCAGTTGCTCCTTTCACTCCACTTCGTCAACTTCCTGAACTTCGTCCACTTCGTCCGCTTTGTCAACTTCGTCAACCGTCAACTTCGTCACCTTCGTCCACTTCATCCACTTGGTCCACTTCCTCCACTTTGTCCACTTCCTCCACTTCCTCCACTTCCTCCACTTCGTCCACTTCGTCCTCTTCGTCCATTTCCTTTCGTCCACTTCGTTAACTTCGTCCACTTCGTCCACTTCGTCAACTTCGTGAACTTCGTCCACTTCGTCCACTTCGTCAACTTCGTCAACTTCGTCGACTTCGTTCACTTCGTCCACTTCGTCAACTTCGTCCACTTCGTCCACTGCGTCCACTGCGTCCACTTCCGCCACTTGCTCCACTTCGTCCATTTCTTCAACTTACTCCACTTCGTCAACCTCGTCCACTCCCTCCACCTCGTCCACTCCGTCCGCTTCCTCAACTTTGTCCACTTCCACCACTTCCTCCACTTCCTCCACTTCATCCATTTCGTCCACTTCGTCCACTTGGTCCACTTCGTCATTTTTGTCCACTTCGTCAACTTCGTCCAGCTACGTCAACTTCCTCTACTTTGTCCACTTCATCCACTTCGTCTTCCACTTCCTCCACTTCCTCCACGTCCTCCACTTCCTCCACTTCCTCTACTTCTTCTACTTGCTCCACTCTCCACTTCGTCAACTTCTTCTTCCACTTCCTCCACTTCCTCCACTTCCTCCAACTCGTCCATTTCGTCCAATTCGTCCACTACGTCAACTTCGTCCACTTCCTCAACTTCGTCCACCTCGTCCTCTTCCTCAACTTCGTCCACCTCGTCCACTTCGTCAAATTTGTCCACTTCCTCCACAATGTAACTTCGTCCACTTCCTCCACTTACTCCACTTCGTCAACTTCCTGAACTTCGTCCACTTCATCAAATTCGTCCACTTCCTGCACTTCGTCCACTTTGTCTAGTTCGTCCACTTCGTCAACCGTCAACTTCGTCGACTTCGTGCACTTCCTCCACTTCGTCCACTTCGTCCACTTCGTCCACTTCGTCTACTTCCTCCACTTCGTCCTCTTCGTCCATTTCGTCCACTTCCTCCACTTCCTCCACTTCCTCCACATCCTCCACTTCCTCCACTTGGTGAACTTCGTCCACTTCGTCCACTTCGTCTACTTCTTCCACTTACTCCACTTCGTCAACTTCGTCAACTTCGTGCACTTCGTGCACTTCCACTTACTCCACTTCGTGCACTTCGTCCTCTTTGTTCATTTAGTCCACTTCCTTCACTTCCTCCACTTCCTCCACTTCCACCAGTTCGTCCACTTCCTCCACTTCCTCAAGTTCGTCCACTTCCTCCACTTACTCCACTTCGTGTACTTCGTGAACTTCGTCAACTTCGTCCACTTCGTCCACTACGTCAACTTCGTCCACTTCGTCAACTTCGTCCAACTCCCCCACTTCCTCCACTTCCTCCACTTCGTCCCGTTCGTCAACGTCGTCAACTTCTTTAACTTCGTCATCTTCGTGCACTTCGTCCACTTCATCCACTTCCTCCATTTCGTCCACTTCCTCCACTTCGTCAACTTCGTCCACTACGTGCACTTCGTCAACTTCGTCAACTTTGTGAACTTCGTCCACTTACTCCACTTCGTCCACCTCCTCCACTTCGTCCCTTCGTCCACTTCGTCAACTTTTTCAACTTCGTGCACTTCGTCAACTTCGTCCACCTCCTCCGCACGGTCCTCTTCCTCCACTTCCTCCACTTCCTCTGCATCCTCCACGTTGTCCACTTCATCGACTTCCTCCACTTCCTCCAGTTAGTCCACTTCGTCCACTACGCCAACTTCGTCCTCTTCGTCAACTTCCTCCACTTCCTCAACTTCGTCCACTTCCTCGACTTCATCCACTTCCTCCAATTCCTCCACTTCATCCATTTCGTCCACTTCATCCACTTGGTCCAGTTCGTGATTTTCGTCCACTTCGTCAATTTCGTCCAACTTCGTCAACTTCCTCCACTTCCTCTACTTTGTCCACTTCATCCACTTCTTCTTCCACTTCTTCCACTTCCTGCACTTCCTCCACTTCCTCCACGTCCTCCACGTCCTCCACTTCCTCCACTTCCTCCTCTACGTCCACTTCCTCCAACTTGTCCACTTCGTCCAATTCGTCCACTACGTCAACTTCATCCACTTCGACCACTTCCTCCTTTTACTCCACTTCGTCAACTTCGTCCACTTCGTCAATTTCGTCCACTTCGTCAATCGTCAACTTCGTCAACTTCGTCCACTTCATCCACTTGCTCCACTTGCTCCACTTCCTCCAATTTCTCCACTTCCTCCTCTTCGTCCACTTCGGCCTCTTCGTCCATTTCCTCCACTTCGTCCACTTCGTTAACTACATCCACTTCGTCCATTTCGTCCACTTCGTCAACTTCGTGAACTTCGTCCACTTCGTCGACTTCATCCACTACCTCAACTTCGTCCACTTCGTCCACTTCGTCCACTTCGTCAACTTCGTCAACTTCGAGAACTTCGTCCACTTCGCCGACTTAGTCCACTACGTCAACTTCGTCCACTTCCGCCACTTCCTTCCCTTCCTCCACTTCCTCCACTTCGTCAACTTCGTCCATTTCTTCAACTTACTCCAATTCGTCAACCTCGTCAACTTCTTCCACTCCGTCCACTTCGTCAACTTCGTCCACTTCCACCACTTCCTCCACTTCCTCCACTTCGTCCTCTTCGTTCATTTCCTCCACTTCCTGCACTTCGTCCTCTTCGTTCATTTCCTCCACTTCCTGCACTTCGTTCACTTCATCCACTTCCTCCATTTCCTCCACTTCCTGCACTTCCTGCACTTCGTCCACTTTTTCTAGTTCGTCCAATTCGTCAACTTCGTCAACCGTCGACTTCGTCCACTTCCTCCACTTCGTCCACTTCCTCCATTTCCTCCACTTCCTCCACTTCGTCCTCTTCGTCCATTTCGTCCAATTCCTCCACTTCCTCCACTTCCTCCACTTCGTCCCGTTCGTCAACATCGTCCACTTCATCAACTTCGCGCACTTCGTTCACTTCATCCACTTCCTCTACTTCGTCCACTTCCTCCACTTCCTCCTCTTCCTCCGCTTCCTCCATTTCGTCCACTTCGTCTTCTTCGTCTACTTCCTCCACCTCCTCCACTTCCTCCACGTCCTCCACTTCGATAACTTCCTCCACTTCCTCCAATTCTTCCACTTACTCCACTTCGTCCACTACGCCAACTTCGTCCACTTCGTCAACTTCCTCCACTTCCTCCACTTCCTTGACTTCGTCCACTTCCTCCTCTTCCTCCACTTCCTCGACTTCGTCCACTTCGTCCATTTCGTCGACTTGGTCCACTTCGTTATTTTCGTCCACATCGTCAACTTCGTCAACTTCGTCCACTTCGTCAACTTCCTCCACTTCCTCCACTTCCTCTAGTTCCACGACTTCGTCCACTTCCTCCACTTCGTCCACTTCCTCCACTTCGTCCATTTCGTCCACTTCGTCCACCTCATCCACTTCTTCTTCCACTTCTTCCACTTCCTCCACGTCCTCCACTTCCTCCACTTCCTCTACTTCTTCTACTTGCTCCACTCTCCACTTCGTCAACTTCTTCTTCCACTTCCTCCACTTCCTCCACTTCCTCGAACCCATCCACTTCGTCCAATTCGTCCACTACGTCAACTTCGTCAACTTCGTCCAATTCATCCACTTCGTCCACTTCGTCCATTTCGCCCCCTTCCTCCACTTCCTCCACGTCCTCTACTTGCTCCACTCTCCACTTCGTCAACTTCTTCTTCCACTTCCTCCACTTCCTCCACTTCCTCCACTTCCTGCACTTCCTCCAACTCATCCACTTCGTCCAATTCGTCCACTACGTCAACTTCGTCAACTTCGTCCACTTCGTCCAATTCGTCCACTTCGTCCACTTCGTACACTTCGTCCTCTTCGTCCATTTCGCCCACTTCCTCCACTTCCTCCACATCCTCCACTTCTTCCATTTCGTCGACTTTGTCCACTTCGTCCACTTCTTCAACTTACTCCACTTCGTCAACTTCGTCCACTTCGTCCACTTCTTCAACTTACTCCACTTCGTCAACTTCGTCCACTTCGTCCCCTTCGTCAACTTCGTCCTCTTCTTTCACTTCCACCACTTCCTCTATTTCCTCCCCTTCATCCACATCGTCCTCTTCGTTCATTTCGTCCACTTCCTCCACTTCGTCCACTTCCTCCATTTCGTCCACTTCCTCCACTTCGACAACTCCGCCCACTTCGTCAACTTCGTCAACTTTGTGAACTTCGTCCACTTAATCCACTTCCTCCACTTCGTCCTCTTCGTCCACTTCGTCAACTTTTTCAACTTCATGCACTTCGTTCACTTCATCCACTTCCTCCACTTCGTCCACTTCCTCCACTTCCTCTACATCCTCCACTTCCTCCACGTTGTCAACTTCGTCGACTTCCTCCACTTCTTCCACTTACTCAACTTCGTCCACTACGCCAACTTCGTCCATTTCGTCAAGTTCCTCCACTTCCTCGACTTCGTCCACTTCCTCGACTTCATCCACTTCCTCTAGTGCCTCCACTTCGGCCATTTCGTCCACTTGGTCCAGTTCGTCATTTTCGTCCACTTCGTCAATTTCGTCCAACTTCGTCAACTTCCTCCACTTGCTCTACTTTGTCCACTTCATCCACTTCATCTTCAACTTCTTCCACTTCCTCCACTTCCTCCACTTCCTCCACGTCCTCCACTTCCTCCACTTCCTCCACCTCCTCCACTTCGTCCACTTCCTCCAACTCGTCCACTTCGTCCAGTTCGTCCACTACGTCAACTTCGTCCACTTCGACCACTTCCTCCACTTCCTCCTTTTACTCCACTTCGTGAACTTCGTCAACTTCATCCAATTTGTCAACTTCGTCAACGGTCAACTTCGTCAACTTCGTCCACTTCATCCACTTCCTCCACTTGCTCCACTTCCTCCACTTTGTCCACTTCCTCCACTTCGTCCATTTCGTCCTCTTTGTCCATTTCCTCCACTTCGTCCACTTCGTTAACTACGTCCACTTCGTCCACTTCGTCCACTTCGTCCACTTCGTCCACTTCGTCAACTTCATCAACTTCGTCAACTTCGTCAACTTCGTCCACTTCGTCCACTTCGTCAACTTCGTCCACTTCGTCCACTACGTCCACTTCGTCGACTTCGTCCACTTCGTCAACTTCGTCCACTTCGTCAACTTTGTCCACTTCGTCCTCTTCGTCCACAACGTCCAATTCGTCCACTTCGTGAACTTCGTCAACTTCGTGAACTTCGTCCACTTCGTCCACTTCCTCCACTTCGTGCACATCGTCCACTTCGTCCACTTCCTCCATTTCCTCCACTTCCTCCACTTCCTCCATTTCCTCCAGTTCCTCCACTTCGTAAACATCGTCCACTTCCTCCATTTCTTCCACTTACTCCACTACGTCAACTTCGTCCACTTCGTCAACTTCCTCCGCTTCCTCCACTTCCTATAATTCCTCCACTTCCACGAGTTCGTCCAGTTCCTCCACTTCGTCCATTTCCTCCACTTGGTCCACTTCGTCATTTTCGTCCACTTCGTCATTTTCGTCCACCTCGTCAACTTCGTCCAGCTACGTCAACTTCCTCTACTTTGTCCACTTCATCCACTTCGTCTTCCACTTCTTCCAGTTCCTCCATTTCCTCCACTTCCTCCACTTCCTCCACGTCCTCCACTTCCTCTACTTCTTCTACTTGCTCCACGCTCCACTTCGTCAACTTCTTCTTCGACTTCCTCCACATCCTCCACTTCCTCCAACTCGTCCACTTCGTCCAATTCGTCCACTAAGTCAACTTCGTCAACTTCGTCCACTTCCTCAACTTCGTCCACCTCGTCCACTTCGATAACTTCGTCCACCTCGTCAACTTCGTCAACTTCGTCCACTTCGTCAAATTTGTCCACTTCCTCCACATCGTAACTTCGTCCACTTCCTCCACATCCTCCACTTACTCCACTTCGTCAACTTCCTGAACTTGGTCCACTTCGTCAAATTCCTCCACTTCGTCCACTTCGTCTAGTTCGTCCACTTCCTCCACTTCGTCTAGTTCCTCCACTTCCTCCACTTCGTCCATTTCCTCCACTTCGTCGTCTTCGTACATTTCGTCCACTTCCTCCACTTTCTCCACATCCTCCACTTCCTCCACTTCGTGAACTTCATCCACTTCGTCTACTTCTTCCACTTACTCCACTTCGTCAACTTTTTCCACTTCGTCCACTACGTCCACTTCGTGCACTTCGTCAACTTCGTGCACTTTGTCCCATTCCACCACTTCCTCAACTTCCTCCACTTCATGCACTTCGTCCACTTCGTTCATTTAGTGCACTTCGTCCACTTCCTCCACTTCGTCAACTTCGTCCACTTCCTCCACTTACTCCACTTCGTCAACTTCGTGAACTTCGTCCACTACGTCAACTTCGACAACTACGTGAACTTCGTCCACGTCGTCCAATTCCTCCACTTCCTCCACTTCCTCCACTTCGTCCCCTTCGTCAACTTCGTCAACTTCGTGCACTTTGTCCACTTCCTCCACTTCCTCCACTTCCTCCACTTCGTCCTCTTCGTCTACTTCCTCCACTTCCTCCACTTCCTCCACATCCTCCACTTCGACAACTTCCTCCACTTCCTCCAGTTCTTCCACTTACTCCACTTCGTCCACTACGCCAACTTCGTCCACTTCGTCAACTTCCTCCACTTCCTCCGCCTCCTCCACTTCCTCCACTTCCTGGACTTCATCCACTTCCTCCACTTCGTCCTTTTCGTCCACTTCGTCCACTTGGTCCACTTCGTTATTTTCGTCCACTTCGTCAACTTCCTCCACTTCCTCTACTTCGTCCATTTCATCCACTTCTTCTTCCACCTCTTCCACTTCCTCCACGTCAACGACTTCCTCCACTTACTCTACTTCTTCTACTTGCTCCACTCTCCACTTCGTCAACTTCTTCTTCCACTTCCTCCACTTCCTCCAACTCATCCATTTCGTCCAATTCGTCCAATACGTCAACTTCGTCAACTTCGTCCAGTTCGTCCACTTTGTCCACTTCGTACACTTCGTCCTCTTCATCCATTTTGTCCACTTTGTCCACTTCCTCCACTTCCTCCACATCCTCCACTTCCTCCAGTTCGTCAACTTTGTCAACTTCGTCCACTTCTTCCACTTCCACCACTTCCTCCATTTCCGCCACTTCGTCCTCTTCGTTCATTTCGTCCACTTTCTCCACTTCCTCCACTTCGTCAACTTCGTCCACTCACTCCACTTCGTAAACATGGTCAACTTCGTCCACTTCGTCAACTTCGTCCACTACGTCAACTTCCTCCACTTCGTCAACTTTGTGAACTTCGTCCACTTCCTCCACTTCCTCCACTTTGTCCCCTTCGTCCACTTCGTCAACTTCGTCCACTTCCTCCACTTCGTCCACATCCTCCACTTCCTCTACTTCCTCCACGTTGTCGACTTCGTCGACTTCCTCCATTTCTTCCACTTACTCCACTTCGTCCACTACGCCAACTTCGTCCACTTCGTCAACTTCCTCCACTTCCTCCAGTTCCTCGACTTCGTCCACTTCCTCGACTTCATCCACTTCCTCCACTTCCTCCACTTCGTCCATTTCGTCCACTTCGTTCACTTGGTCCACTTCGTCATTTTCGTCAACTTCGTCCGACTTCGTCAACTTCCTCCACTTCCTCTACTTTGTCCACTTCATCCACTTCTTTTCCACTGCTTCTACTTCCTCCACTTCCTCCACTTCCTCCACGTCCTCCACTTCCTCCACTTCCTCCACTTCCTCCAACTCGTCCACTGCGTCAAATTCGTCCACTTCGTCAACTTCGTCAACCGTCAACTTCTTCTTCCACTCTCCACTTCGTCAACTTCTTCTTCCGCTTCGTTTACTTCCTCTACTTCGTCCAATACGTCCGCTACGTCAACTTCGTCCAGTTCATCCACTTCGTCCAGTTCGTCCACTTCGTCTAGTTCTGAACTTCGTCCACCTTGTGCACTTTGTCAACTTCGTCCACCTCGTCCACTTCGTCCACTTTGTCAAATTCGTCCACTTCGTGAACTTCGTCAACTTCGTCCACTTTGTCAACTTCGTCCATGTCGTCCACTTCGTCAACTTCCTCCACTTCGTCCACTTCCTCCACTACCACCACTTCATCCACTTCGTCCACTTCCTCCACTTCCTCCACTTCGTCCACTTCGTCCTCTTCGTCCACCTCCTCTACTTCCTCCACTTCGTCCAGTTGCTCCACTTCCTCCACTTCTTCCAGTTACAGCACTTCATCAACTTCGTGAACTTTGTCCACTTCGTCAACTTCATCCACTTCGTCCACTACGTCAACTTCGTCCACTTTTTCAACTTCGTCAACTTCGTCTACTTCCTCCACTTCGTCAACTTCGTCCACTTCGTCGACTTCTTCCACTTACTCCACTACGTCAACTTCCTCCACTTCGTCAACTTCCTCCGCTTCCTCCACTTCGTCCATTTCGTGCACTTCGTCCACTTGGTCCACTTGGTCCACTTCGTCCACTTCGTCCACTTCGTCATTTTCGTCCACTTCGTCCACTTTGTCAACTTCGTCCAACTACGTCAACTTCCTCTACTTTGTCCACTTCATCTTCCACTTCTTCCACTTCCTCCACTTCCTCCACTTCATCCACTTCCTCCACGTCCTCCACTTCCTCCACTTCCTCCACTTCCTCTACTTGCTCCACTCTCCACTTCGTCAACTTCTTCTTCCACTTCCTCCACTTCTTCCACTTCCTCCACTTCCTCCAACTCGTCCAATTCGTCCAATTCGTCCACTACGTCAACTTCGTCCACATCTTCCACTTCCACCACTTCCACCACTTCCTCCACTTCCTCGACTTCATCCTCTTCGTCCTCTTCGTCCACTTCGTCATTTTCGTCCACTTCGTCAACTACGTCCACCTTGTCAACTTCGTCCATTTCCTCCTTTTCCTCCACTTCGTCTGCTTCGTCCGCTTCAACCACTTAGTCCACTTCGTCCTCTTCGTTCATTTCGTCCACTTCCTCTAGTTTGTCAACTTCGGCCCATTCCGCCACTTCCTCCACTTACTCCACTTCCTCCACTTCATCTTCTTCGTCCATTTTGTCCACTTCGTTCACTTCGTGATGGGGAAGTGCATACCTAGAGAGAATATACTAAATGACATTTAAGAGAATGGGAAAGAAATTAAAAATGGAAGAGATTAAGAAAGAGGAAACTTATGTTTTGAAGATGCGCCACTTGAATGAAGCTCGAAGATAAGCATCAAAGGAGGGCCGCCACTTGCTTGAGCAAGATAAGGTTTGCCCAAAATAGGGACTTTGGAGACAGAATACTATCTCAAAGAAGATTGCAAAAGTGCAAATCAACTCAAAATTCAATTGATTCAAGGTAAGGTGTGTCAAAAAGGAGACCCCTAAGCCTTCTTATATAACCTTTGGAGTGAGCTAAGATGCAAGATCTAGGAGATGTGGGACTTTTGAGGGTGTAGTCCGTCCAGCAGCTGCTGCAGGTCTTCTAGGGACTTTTGAGTCCCACATTGCTCAATTCTCTCCACTCCAAAGGGTTTATAAGGCAACTAGTTCTCCTATAGTTCAAAATATGAAAACTAGTTATGCTACTAACTCCTACACGCCTAGAATGCTCACTTTCTCTTCTCTTCTTTTTAAGATCAAGTCATGGATAGTCCCATATTGCTTGCTCTTAAAGAGAAAGAAGAGTTTATAAGCAATTATTCACAAGAACTAAGAGAAAGAAATCAAAAGGCAAATACATGCCCAAAGGAAACCTATTCTACTCTTTTTTATGCTTGTTGTCACTTTGAAAGTTCTTCATTGTTGCCCCATTTATGATCATATCACCCCCCCAGGTTGGAGAGGATTCGACCTCGAATCTTGAAAAACCTGCAACAAATAGAGATTAGTGACTTATTTCGTGTATAAACCAAATCAACTCCTCCTGGATCAAATGTCAACCTGCAAAAATCATTAAACATTTTGTGAATGAATTTATGTTGACCAATCAATGTATATAAACAAGTAATAGTAAAAGAAAGTCTCCTGATATTTTTATTGCATTTAGTGGTGAAAACTAGGAGACCATTTTTAGAGAAAAAATTATTTTTGTTGAGTTGAATGGACCCAAAGGGGTAACACTAACTCATGATGTGTTTCACAAATGTTTATGGAATAGTTGGAAAGAAGGAAAGAGGGAGGTGAAAAAGTTGTGCAAAATATTTTTGGATCAAAGAAAGAAAACGTAGTAAAAGGAGAAAAGTTGAAGGATTGAAAAACTCCCCTGTCATGGTTTAGATCTATTTGGATGATGGGAGTGGATGGTGCCTTCAGTAACACTTCCTTTTTGACTAAGACTTTGTCCTTCTCCATTTCTCTCACAAGTTCTTCTTTTTCTTTCTTTTCTCTCTCCTCTCTTTCTTTTCTCTCAGTCTCTTCTTTTACTCTCTCCTCTCTTTCCTTTCTTTCTTCATTTAAACAAGTAAGCATGACCTTCTCTTTGGCATCACTTGATGAGGAAGAAGAGCTATAGGTTGGTGAAGTTAAGGAAGAGGTAGACTCATTAGTTATAATTACTTCACCCTCAATGCATGTTGCCTTTTTGGTGGGGCAGGCAGAGGCTATATGACCATGTCCTAAACATTTAAAACATTTAATGTGACTTGGTCTAGAAGGAGATTTAGGTGGGGAAGAGGAATGGTTAGAAGAAGAATAAGGAAACGATTTGTTAGTGGGCTCCTTAAAAACATCCTTAGTTTTATCCTTTGATGATGAGGATTTGTAGAAAACATCTCTTGAAGATTTGGAAAATTTGTTGTGACAAGCTTCCTTTTTCAAGAGTTTCTTCTCTACTTTCATGGCTCTATGAACCACTACATCTAAAGTCTCATCATCATGGAATTCAATTATATCTTGAATGTTGCTATTAAGTCCAATAATAAATCTAACTATTTTTGCATGATCATTTTCTTTAAGGTTAGTATGATGTAGGAGCACTTCGAGCTCACGAGCATACTCCTCCACACTTCG